>JADRCH010000017.1:836900-884717 GCA_019843965.1 Rhynchomys soricoides
TCTCTCTCTCTCTCTCTCTCTCTCTCTCTCTCTCTCTCTCTCTCTCTCATATCTACAATAAATACCTCTCCTTTAACCATACCATGGAGTGAGTGGTCATGTTTTGAAGGCTAGGATGATTCCATGACAGACTTCAAGTTGGCAGTTAAGGAGACTGGGTCTAAATCTCTGTTTCCAAGAACTGGAAAATTCCTGGCAAATTCAGGGCCTCAGAAGCTGCCCTACCACCTAACCTGAGGCAAGGAGAGTGGGTCAGCAGCAGTTTCCAGACTTCCTTAGCTACTTCCTTAGCAACAGTTTCCAGGCCTCCCCAGCAAGTTTCCAGCCTCCACACCTGGGTAATGGAATGTCTGTAGTGATGGATCCAACAGATTAATATAAGGAATGGGGCAATGGTCTCTTTTATTTAATATAGTAATGCTCAAAGCCTTAGCTAAAGCAATAAGACAAAAGGAAAAAAATACAAATAGAAAAGGAAAAAAATTACCCATATTTGCAGAGCTCATGATTTTAAACTTAGAAAGCCTGTCAGGTCCAATGGAAACTCTAATTCTCCAAACTACAAAAAGACAGTCAAAATACCCAGAAATGAGCTCAGCTTTGACTAGAGGAGGATTTCTGACAGGTAGAGAAAAGCCAGCATTCTTCAGGAACTTGAGAAACTAGTTCTGCCTGAAAGCAACCCAACAACAGTAAACTACACCTAATACCCTGTGCTGAATTTCCTGCACCACAACTCTGCCTGCTTTCCTAGAGGCCTGCAGGCACCAGGGACCCAAAGAAAGACCCCAAAACCCTGCTTACCAACTCCTCTGAAAGCACAACCAGCAGAGGTAAAATGCACCCCAAGCATTGTACTCCATTTTCTGCTGCACAACTCTGCTTGCTTTCTTGGAGGTCTGCTGGCACCAGATGAGACTCTGCCCTAAGCTCTTGCCTATCATATTCCCTTAAAACATACCCAACAGCCTTAAACTGCACCCAACACCCTAGACTCCATTTACCAAACCACAACTTTGTCTGCTATCTTACCAGCGGTAGGGACCCCAGGCCATGCTGGTACTCTAAGGATCCTAGAGTTAAAGTTAGCACCCAAAACCCCAGAGGCCATGAAAGCAAAAACCAAACCAAACCAAACCAAACCAAAACAAAAAAACAACCCAGGGGAGACACATTACTAGATCTATAGACTTGCTGGTCACCAGAAACCAGGCCACTCAGGCCAGAAGACACAGAGAAAACAGAAAACAAGGGGGAAAAATTCCAAAAACACCTTTCCAACAAAGGTAAACTCAGAAATCAGCATCTAAACCTATAATGACCACAAAACCCTGATGGCCAAAGGCCAGTATAAGAATACAAACAACAGACAGAGAGTTATGGCACCACCAGACCCCAGTTATCCTACGATAGCAAGCCCTGAATACCCTAACACAGCTAAAGAATTAGAAAATGACCTTAAAGAACCTAATGAAGATGATAGAGGCCTTTAAAGAAGAAATGAATAAATCCCTTAAGGAAATATAGAAAATACAATCAAACAGATGAAGGAACCTGCTCATGACCTGAGAATGGACATAGAAGCAATAAAGAAAATGCATACTGAGGGAATTCTGGAAGTGGAAAACCTAGGGAAGAGAACAGGAACTACAGATGAAAGCCTCACCAACAGAATAAAAGAGATGGAAGAGGGACTTTCAGATGTACAAGATACCATATATGAAATTGATACACCAGTTAAAGAAAATGTTAAATCTAAAAAGTCTCTGACATAAAACATCCAGGAAATCTGGGACACTATGAAAAGACCAAACCTAAGAAAATTGGAAATAGAAGAAGGAGAAGGTTCCCAGATCAAAGGTCCAGAAAATGTTTTCAACAAAATCTTAGAACATTTCTTTAACCTGAAGAAATAGACATCTATAAACATACAAAAAGCTTACAGAACACCAAACAGATTGGACCAGAAAAAAAAAATTCTCCCACCACATAATTATCAAAACACATAAAAACTGCAAGGGAAAAAGGTCAAGTAACATAAAATGGCAGACCTATCAGAACTACACTGGACTTTTCAACAGAGACTCTAAAAGCCAGAGGACCTGGATAGATGTCTTGCAGACCCAAAAGGGACTACAGATGTCAGCCCAAACTACTACAGTCAGCAAAACTTTCAATCACCACTGAGGGAGAAAACAAGATTTTTCATAACAAAACCAAATTTAAACACTATCTGTCTAAAAATCCAGTCCTACAGAAGATACTAGAAGGAAAACTCCAACACAAGGAGGTTAACTACATCCAAGAAAACATAGGAAATAAATAATTCCACACCAGCAAGAACAAAAGAAGGGACACACACACACATACACACACACACACACACACTACCACCACCAACATCAAAATAACAGAAAATAACAATCAATGGTCTTTAATATCTCTCAATATCAAATATCAATGGACTCAATTTTCCAATAAAAAGACACAGGTTAACTGAATGGATTTGAAAATAGGATCCATCATTCCCCTGCATACAAGAAACACATTTCAACATCAAAAATAGACATTACTTCAGAGCTCGAAGAAGATTTTCCAAGCAAATGGACTCAACTAGCAAGCTGGAGTAGACATTGTAATGTCTAATAAAATAGACTTTCAACCAAAATTAATGAAAAGAGATGGGAAAAGAAAACTTTATATTTATCAAAGGAAAAATCCACCAAGATGATGTCATGATTCTGAATTGCCCCAAATGCAAGGGCACTCACATTCATAAAGGAAACATTACTGAAGCTTAAATTACACATCTAACCTTATACATTAATAGTGGGAGACTTCAACACTCCCACCATCACCAATGGACAAGTCATCCAGACAGAAACTAAACAGAGAAATAATGAAACTAACAGCAGCTATGAATCAAATGAGCCTATGAGATGTCTATAGAACATTTTACCCAAATGTAAAAGAATATACCTTCTTCACAGCACCTCATGGAACCTTCTCCAAAATTGGTCACAGAACAAGTCTCAACAGATACAAGAAAATTAAAACAACATCCTGTATCTTATCAGACCATCATGGATTAAAGTTAAATTTAAACAAAAACAGAAACAACAGAAAGCATACCTACTTATGGAAACTGAACAGCTTCCTAATCAACAACCACTGATTCAAGGAAGAAATAAAGAAATGAAAGACTTTCTAGAATTCAATGAAGAAGAATATACAACACACCCAAACTTATGGCACACATTAGAAGCAACACTAAAAGGAATGTCCATAGCACTAAGTGCCTTCAGAGGGAGAGAGAGAGAGAGAGAGAGAGAGAGAGAGAGAGAGAACTGGAATTGGTGGGGAGCAGGTATCTCTGTGATAGCTAAAAATCTAGGACAATGGAAACTCCCAGGAAACTATGAGGATAACCCTAGCTAAGACTCCTAGCAATGGGGGACAGACAGACGGATAGATAGATAGATAGATAGATAGATAGACCTGAAACCTCTATCTTTAATAGACAGAAAAGATTTCCAGTGGAAGGAATGGGACACCAACCCAGCCATAAAACCTTTGACCCACAATTTGTCCTGCCTATAGGTGGTGCAGGGGTAAAGATGGAGCAGAAATTGAGGGAAAGGCCAACCAATGACTGGTCCATCTTGAGACCCATGCCATGAGAGCCCATTCCTGACACAATTAATGATATTCTGCTATACTTGCAGATAGATACCTAGTATAACTGTCATCTCAGAGGCTTCACCCAGAAACTTACTGAAACAGATGCAGAGACCCATGGCCAAACATTAGATGGAGCTTGGGGAATCTTGTGGAAGAGTGAGAGGAAAGATTGAAGGAGCCCTCGAGGTGAAGGACACCACAGAAAACCTAACCTGGGCCCATAGGAGCCCACAGAGACCAAACCACCAAACAGAGATCATGTGTAGGATAGACCTAGGCATGATACATATATGTAAAAGCTGTGCATCTCTGGCTTTTTGTGGGACTCCTAACAGCAGGAGCGGAGGCTGTGTCTGACTTTGTTGTCTTCCTTTGGATCCTGTTATGGTTTGTATATGCTCGGCCCAGGGGGTGGCACCATTAGAAGGTGTGGCCCTGTTGTAGTAGGTGTGTCACTGTGGGTGTGGGTTACAGTTTCTCATAACTGTCTGGAAGTCAACCTTCCACTAGCAGCCTTCAGATGAAGATATGAAATTCTCAGCTCTGCCTGTACCTTGCCTGCCTAGACACTGCTATGCTCCCACCTTGATGATAATGGACTGAACCAAATATATGTTGCCCTTTGTAAGACTTACATTGTTCGTGGTGTCTGTTCACAGCAGTAAATCCCTAATCAAGACAGATCCCGTTCTCTTAACTAGGCTGCCTTGTCTAGCCACAGTAGGAGAAGATGCTACTGCAGCTCCCTACTACCGTATCCTGAGTCTGTGCCCGGGATAAAAGTGCTGCTGTATGTTCCTACTGCAATTTGATATGCCAAGGTGGATTGATATCCATGTGAGGACCCCCTTTTCTGAGGAGGAACGGAGGACTGGAAGATGGGGGAGGGGAGAAGAGGGAGGAGACTTCTGAGGAGAGGGAGGGAGGGGAAGCTGTGATGGAGATGTAAAGTAAATTAATTAATTAATTTTAAAAAAGAAAAGAAGAAACTGGTTCTCCTCTACAAAGAGGAGTCATTTCCCTTCCATAGACAGGGCTCTATGAGAAAGGTGAAGAAGCAGGAGTGGGGGTGGGGGTGGAGGGGAGGTGGGGGGAGGGGAATGGCTGAAATAGTAGGGTTAAGAGGAGGGAGTTGGATGGAGGGAAGCGTATGAACTGGAGGAAGTTTAGGGCGGGGGGGGGGGGGAGGAGAGAAAAGCTAGGATGCTAACATAGACTTTGAGAAGTACAACAGGTACCTGAGATACTGAGGAGCCTGGAGACCAGCATGAGCTTTGATATGCTAATGAGCACCACAGGTAGCCATATGTCCCATAAGGCCCTAAAGAACTCACAGAAAACTCTTTGATCTAATAAACACTTTCAGCAAAATAGGAGCATGTGAATTCCACATTAAAAAACCAGTAGCCTGGGAACCATGTTGAGATTTGTGCTCGGGGCTGCTGCCTAAGAAAGACTGAGTGGATGTCCATAGTCCATGCTCCCGCGGGAAACCATGTGGTAGTCCATGATCCGTACTGCCGTGGCCTGGTATAGAGAAGCAAGCTTCTTTTACAGTGGTGACTTCGGACTTATGATTGAGAATGAGAGACATTGAAGGCTTCTGTGACCTCCCCCCACCCCCCACCCCACCCAAAAAAAGGAAAAAGAAACAGACCAGACAGGAAGCTATTGTACAGAGTCCTTAAAAACTATGACAAAGATGCTGAAGTGTAGCCCTTCACAGTTGATGGCTTCTGGAAGGGATGAGGTGGAAAAGAACTCAGTTACTTTTGAGGGGCTGACCATGCTCCAGTGAGTATATGGGCGACACAAATTGGACTTGATATATTTAGGTAATGGTGGGATGGTAGATCTGGGAGGAATGGAAATCAGGGTATTCAGGGTGCATTGTATGAAATTCCTGAATAATCAAAAGGAATATTATGTTGGGGAAAATAATAAAGAGCTGGCCTTATTTTAAAAAAAAAAAAAAAGTCAGAGTCTTTCTGTACACCTATAATGAACTTGTCAAGAAAGAAATCAGGAGAAAATAAAAACCTAACAAAATTAAAATATTGTCCCCTACCTGCCTACAGGCCTAGCTCCATATAGATATCAACAATAATCAAAGAAGATGAAGAAGAAGATCAAATAATCAAAGAAGATCAACCTGAGGGGTAGTAGGGGAGGGCATGGAGGAGTGGCAGGAAGGGAAGGGGTTAAGTGGCGTGATTACATTTTAATTAAACTGTTTTTAAAAAACAAAACTAATACACACAGCTATAAATCTAACTGAATGAAAACATTAACACACTGAAGAAAGAAATTAAAGAAGACATCAGAGGATGGAAAGACTGCTCATGGATCGGCAGACTAAATATTGTAAAAATCACTATATAATCTAAAGCAATCTTTGAATTCAATGTTGTCTCTATCAGAATTTCAATGATATTCTTCATAAAACTAGGTATCAAAAAATCCCCAAATCCATGTGTATGGTGGTTACATTTAACTGTCAATTTGACAGGATTTAGTATCATGTAGGAGACAAGGACCTGTGTCTGTGTAGGGGTCTCCTGAGATGTTTAGCTAAGGTGTAAAGAACCCACCTGAACATTGTTGTGTGAGACAGATCTGCTTTGGGGGGGACTGTGGTTTAGATGTGGCTTGTTGCTGTGCTCATGTGTTAGGAGCTTAGTCCAGGTGGCAGTGTCAGGAGCTGCTGGAATTTTAGAGTAAAGCTAGTATCATGTCCTTAGGTCAGCTATAGGCTTGCTCTCAGAAGGCATTAAGATATTTGTGGTTAGTTCTTGAGAAAAGATTGTGACAAAAACCTGGGTTGGTCCCATTCTAGACTCTCTTCCTGTTTTGATATTGGGTTTACCATCTGCCATGAGGTCCTTAGCATGAACCCTAGAAAGTGGCTTCACTGGTTTAAGTATGAATAATTACATAGATTTGGAAGTGATCATTACTACAATTTGTGAGATACTCGTTTCCCCGTAGATTGGCAAACTCTAGGACCATGTACACAGATGCCCCCATGCAAACTACAGGGTTTTTTCCCTGTCTCTCTCTCTCCTTCTAGTTTGCTGATTCTAAGTAACTTTGACCCTAGTGAAGATAAGAAAGAAATAACCATCCATGACCTTTTAAAGTCCTCAGGTTTTTTTCACCCCAGCCTGGTAGTTCTCATTAGCTCTACAGACTGGAAGTTAATAGATTTTGTACCTTGTAATTATTCTGAATTCACAGTTTTGAGCAGGAAATCAGAGTCGTCTCCTCAGAGGTGTTCTGTTGAGCCAGTTAGTGTGAGCCCTTTACTGATGAACATAAAACATCCTTACAGTGGCTCCTAAATGCAGTCTCCTTATTCCTATGTAGATAGGGCTCCACTGCATCAGTCCACATCCCACCCGTACTTAATTTCTGTTTTATTAGCAGGACTACTAAGTCTTAAGAGATAATAGTGGCAGTTATTTACTAAGAGAGGATGCTTTGTCCTCTGTTGTTAAGTTGGTGGGGGTTTGTAGTAAAAAGGAAGCCTGGAATCTATTCCTTCTTGGTGGTCTTTGAGCCCTAAAACACCCAGCTACTGGTGTATCTGAGTTCTACAGTATACACCGTGAGGTAAAACAAAGACTTGGAGTGTGTGTGTGTACCTGTGGATGCAGATGAGTGTGCACATGTATATAGAGGCCAGAGGACAACCTTCGGTGTTGTTCCTCAGGCACTATTTATTTTGTGTTAAGACACGGTCTCTCACTGGCCAGTGACTCACCAAATGGATCCCAGAGATGCACCTGTCTTTATCTCTCCAGTGCTGGGGTTACAAGTGCACACCACCATGCTCAACTTTTTTAATGCCTGGACTGTGGGGTTTGAACTTATGTATTCATGCTTTTGGGTAAGAACTTTGCCAGTCATGTCATTTCCACAGCCCATGAGCCCCATTTTTATGCATGAGAAAACTTAAGTCATGACAAGAGTTGTAAGTGTCAGAAAAAGAAGCTTGATCTTCATTCTCTCAACTCAGGGCCAAGTCCTCTGCTGCATTCTGAAACTATCACTAATGAAATTTGTAAGGTGACATTTAAAATCTTTTAAATTCAATTTCATTTTTATTTGTATGGACGTTTTGCCTACATGTATGTCTGTGCCTTATCTGCCTGTCTTTATGCCAGAGGAGGCCAGAAGAAGGTGTCATATCCCATATGACTGGGGTTACAGATAGTTGTGAGCCACCATGTGGGTGCTGGGAATTAAGCCTAGATCCTCTGGAAGAGCAGCCAGTGCTTTTAACTTCTGAGCCATCTTTCCAGCCCTGATGGATCGTTTTTTACTTGTTTGGTCAGAAACATTATTCCTTCTACTTCTCTACCACTCCCAAGAGATGATGAGAAAAAATGTGGCTTCTGAGTTCTGGAGCCAAAACATTGTCAGAATGACTGATCAGTTGAGTTAAAATAAAACACAGCTGTACTCAAACAAAACAGTTTTAAATTCGGATATGGATATGTAAGAGAAAACATTTTTCCTATTATACCTGGCCTCTCACCCTTCTCATGTTGCAAAATGAATAATTTTCTGTGCACAACAACCTGTGACAAAATGTAAATTGACAGTGGGTTAGTGCTCTGTTATAAAAATCAATGGTAATTAAAGGCAAGCCTCGGCTGACAGAGTTGATAGACCTGAATATATTCGAGAGTTCTTAATTTTCGTTACTCCTAATTGCTCCTTCTGGCGGTTACAACTTCCAATGATTTGTTATCCAAATTATCAAATAAGCTGCTCCAGTGTGAATATCATAGTCAAAATTACTAAAAGGATAGGTTAAGGTTGCATTTTTATTAATGATTTCTCAGACCTTGGGCCTATTCCTTTCAACTACTGTCACTTTATTCTGACTGATGGCTGTGTGAGAAATGGTCACTAGGCTGTTCTCTTGTCTTGACACATGTGACCTTACATGCACATCTACATAAGTAGAAATGCGTGTGTCTTAGTCAGGGTTTCTATTCCTGCACAAACATCATGACCAAGATGTAAGTTGGGGAGGAAAGGGTTTATTGAGCTTACACTTCCAATTGCTGTTCATCACCAAAGGAAGTCAGGACTGGAACTCAAGCAGGTCAGGAGGCAGGAGCTGATGCAGAGGCCATGGAGGGATGTAACTTACTGGCTTGTTTCTTCTCCTGGCTTGCTCAGCTGGATTTCTTATAGAGCCCAAGACTACCAGCCCAGGGATGGTACCACCCACAAGGGGCCCTCCCCCCTTGATCACTAATTGAGAAAATGCCTTACCGCTGGATCTCATGGAGGCATTTTCTCAAGAGAGGCTCCTTTCTCTGTGATAACTCCAGCTTATGTCAAGTTGACACACAAAACTAACCAGTACAGTGTGTGTGTGTGTGTGTGTGTGTGTGTGTGTGTGTGTGTGCACGCACACACACAGCATTATGCAGAGGAGAACAAAGCAAGGGCCTCCATCTCGCTGAGTCCTAGCTTTCTCAGCTGTGAAGATTTGATTTGTGTTGATCTGTGAAGACTAAAACAAGAACTTCTGTGGCACAGTTTTCATAATGTCACCTCCATGGCAAGGGAAAGCATTCTCCTCAAGTGCATAGCCCACAGCCCTCAGTGGAAGGCAAGCAGACAGCTGACAGCTTATACACGCTGTGCCCAACCACAGGCTCTAGGTACTCTGGTAATGTGAGTTCTTGCTCTCAAGCCTAAAATTCTTCCACATGTCCCATTGTTCTGTTAAGAAGACAAGGACCTCCCCAATGCCTTCTCATGGCACTAAGTCCTAAGGTGACTTCAAAAGTCTAACCATCCAGAAGTCATGTCACTTGTCTAAAAATCTCAGTGTTCAGGAGGCTGAGGCAGGAGGATCACAAGTTTGAGACAAGCCTGGGCTACTTATAAAGTCCAAGGCTAGCCTGAACTATACTACACAATGAGACCCTGTTTCAAGTGAATGAATGAATGAATGAATGAATGAATAACAACACAAAGCAAAGCTACAAAAACCACTATTTAGGGCTGGAGGAATGGCTCAGCAGCTAAGAGCACATACAGTCCCTGCCAAGGTCATGAGTTCAGTTCCCAGCACCCACAATAGGTCCAGCAGCCTTCTTCTTGTATCCTTCATGCTGGAAGTCAGGCTTGTTTGTATATGCTTAAGGGAAAATTTAGAATTGTATTACTATCCACAATGTGGACCAGGGGTCAGGAACGTCTGTAAAAGGCCATGTGACAACTGTTTTAGGTATTATGTGAAGAATAAGGCCCATGTTACACATTTCTAATTTTATAACCTTTAAAATGTAAAAACTGACTTTAGCGCATGAGCTGTACAAAAACCAAGCCATTATCACAGTGCGATTATGTCCTGATGAGAATGGATAGAGGAGATGGTACCCTCTCCAAGATGGCTGCTCGTGAGTTACACCTCCAGCACATATGCCCTTGCGCCAAGAGGTCTGTTGGACCAACTGAAGTGTCAGCATGAAAAATCAGAGGTGGGATCATGAATACATTGCCACCTCTACATCAGCCTCATAGAAGCCCACTGCTGTGCTGTGAGGACACTCATGTGGCCAGCTGAAAGGCTTTCTTAGTGAGAAGACACAGGGGCAGCGGGGGGTGGGGGGAGTCTTCAGTCCTAGATAAGCATCCACTTGGCTATAATCCTAGCTGATGGCTTGACCACAACCTCCTAAGAAACTCTGAACCCAACCTTGACTAACCTGCCTCTAGGGCCCTCATCAAATATCTATAAGAGAAGGCATGTTTGCTATTGTAATTTGTTGGGGATTGGTTCTAATGCTTTGATTTAATCAGGGATCAATGTGTCCAAACGCTGAAGGTCCTTGTCCCTAATTGGTTTTTGATCAATCAATAAATATTTCAGTGGCTGGTGGCTAGGCAAGGGGAGACAGGGCAGGACCCTTAGATTTGTGGGCCAGGACATGTGAGAGAGGAGGAGACACAGAGAATCGCCATGACTCAGGGAGAAGGGTAGGATGTAGGAGCTGCAGGAGAGAAAGCCAAGCAGCCATGTGAGAATTTAGGTGGGTGGTCACTGGCCACTTCCCCAGCTGGGCCTGGGGTAGAGGGGAAGGTTTAGAAGTACACAGCTTTTGAGGTAGCCAAGGCATTTTAAAATTAACTGGTGTGAAGGGAGGGGTGCGCAAGAGTGACCAGCAGGAAGCCAAAGCAGTGAAGCTAAACTCACCACTACAGTAATTTCCTTAAATTTAAGTGATTTGAAAGAATATGGCCAGAGAGTTGATACAGAGAATTCTTGGGGGTTGGCACTGCCTTAGCCCCCATGGATTTAAGTTTTCAGACACTAATGAGACAATGGGGAATGTTGGTGATGGTTTAGCTTGTGGGCAACAGACTGGCATGCAGGAAACTGAGAATCCTGGGTTCGTTTGCTAACTGAAAGCTTTAATCCACTGCTTTGGACTTCTTGTGTAAACCTTGGGATGGAGAAGGTGAATAATTGCCAGAAAAATAGGAGAAGCAGCAAGAATTTTGTTATTTTGTTTCATTGTAATAGAAAGTTCAGTTCTATTTTCTCTGAAGTACAGCCTTCTGACCACCCCCATCAATCCTGAAAGGTCCTGTAGCAGCTGTGTGGTATGCGTATTGAGGCCCAGCTGTGGTTCTGCGTCCTCTGCATTCTCCTTCTCGGGGCATCCAGATCCTGCTGCACAATGGGCTGGAAACATGATGTGCAGTCTGGTATGGGTGGGCTCTACAGAATCCTGGTCCAGCTGGGAGTGAGCGCCGGGGAGGAGGAGAGGACTTCTCTGAGGATCTTCAATGAAACAGCTCTCTGAGACCATCTTACCTTTATTCTGGGTGAGCTTGCATGCATGGGAAGGGGTTCTTCTTAAGGTACAGTTTTGTTGGCTGAGGCTTACAGTATTGGGGATACTGCGTGTGCATGGAGAGACATTCCAGGAAGCTGAACCTGTGATTTTATCAGGGATTAAGTGACATTTTCCAGGTAGACTGTGGGTTGGGCTCCCCAGATCAGGAGGAGAAAAGGAAGCTGCACCAAGAAAAGGAAGTCTTCCTTTTTGTGCTGGGCTCAGGAAAGCTGTCTGGACATGGTAGACTACAACATGGTTGGACCCAATTCCAAGTTAGCAACACTAGGCAGAGATAGTGCATGGAGACTGATTCAGGACCAAGGACAGTAGCTGATAAATGACCCTCTCACCTCCCCCACCTTCTGGGGTCCAGCCCCAGCCTACAGAAAATCTGGGAAATTTTTCTTTGCATCCCATCTCTGATCTATAAAATTAGAGAAATTGAATCACATATTTCAAATTTAGCTCTAATATTTTGTTAATTCATGATTACAGATTGGCAGACACTAGTGTCTGCCAATGCAAAAGGTCAGTCCTATCTGTCAGATGGACATCATATTGAAGGCAAGATACTGAGGTCATATCAGCTTACCAGGGAAAGGGGGCAAGCAGAAGGTGCTAATTTATTTCTTGTTACTTGGCTACATTCATAGCTGCTTGCTGTCCTTTGCCAAGTCCTGCGGGAGATACTGGAAGAAGTCACAGATTTTTTTCCCCCTTCTGAGGCTTGCAAACTAGACGGAGAATGACAGGAGCTCTGTAACACTCCTTGTTGCGGCCACTCTCTTTTAGATGCACACTGTACTTGTCCCCTGCACAAGACTGACTCTCAGACATCCATTTTGACTTTGGTATGACTTTAATTCATGGTGTTACCATGCATCTTAAGCCTCATCTATCTTGTAGAATGAAGGCCTAACTCCTAATAAACAAGCGTGAGGTTGTCTTTACTAGCCTTTTTTTTTTTAAAGTGACTAAGTTCACCATTGAAGTTGTTTCATCTGCAGATGGAGCTGGTAATCCTGTGATATCTGTGCACAGCTGATGTCAGCAGAGAATTTCTCTCTTTTTTGGAGGACTGGGACCCAGAGCTGTAGTTCTCTCTAGGTCTGGTTGGACTGTTAATTTCACTGCTGTCTGGCCAAGACTCAAGCCTGTATGTGATGGTAAACTATGCATTTCCCATGGAGGCTTATTGGGGGGGGGGTTGGAGATTTGCACTTCCAGTGGTTGATATTGATTGGCACCTTGGTACTCTCTGGAATCAGCTGGGGAGAGGCAATTTTCTGGGCATGCTTGGGGGAGAATTTCTACATTGGGTTAATTGAAGAGAAAAGACCCACCCTAAGAGTGGGAGGCATCAGTTGTAGGCCTGGACTGAATTGAGAGAGCAAGAGAGTGAGAGAGAGACAGAGACACAGAGAGAGAAAGTTAGCTGTCTGGCAGCATTAATTTCTCTCCACTTTCTAATTCAGACACAGTGTGACTAGATTGCTGCTTACACGTCTGCACCATGCTTTCCCCACCGTGATAGGGTGTACTCTTTAACTGTGAGCCACCAAACCCCTCTTTCTTCATTAAGTTCCTGTATCAGGCATTTTGTCACAGCAAAAAGAAACCAGTAAGTACTTGGTCTGGAATTGCAGCCTACAAGGTTCCATAGCTAGCACCGCCTGGAGAAGTTACCTGTGATTAGGCTGGGGAGACAGCTCAGTGGGTAAAAGCCCTTGCTGCACAGGCATGAAGAGCTGAGTTTGGATCCCAGCATCTATATAAAAAGTTGGATGTGGCTGTATGTACTGGCCTGTAAGAGAACGCTCTGGGAGGCAGAGACAAGAGAATCACCAGGGTTTTCTGGTCACCAGCCCGGCCCCAGGTTTTCTGGGAAACTCTTCTCAAAGGGAGAATGGAGAGTGACAGAGCTGGATACTCAAAGAGTTTTCTCCTGACCTCCATACCTGCAGACCCATACACATGCATACATCACAACACACACACATACACACACACACACACACACACACACGTGCATACACACAGAAAGTCATCTGTCACTGAAAAAAATGATGCTAATATATTTTTCTAAACTTAAAGTAGAGCACAGGGAGGAAATGGGACAGTGAACAAGGGGAATAATGAAAGAGAGGCTGTAAGAGATGTAGATGTTTGGGCTTCTGGATCAAGTCAGGCCTGAATGCTCCCTATTTTGTATAAGCCAGTACATTCCTTTTTATGAACATGCATGTTTAAGACATGCTTTTTGAACAACAATATCAACTAACCAGACCCCCAGAGCTCCCAGGGCCTAAGCCACCAACCAAGGAGTACACATGGCTCCAGCTGCATATGTAGCAGAGGATGGCCTTGTCAGGCATCAATGGGAGGAGAGGTCCTTGGTCCTGTGAAGGTTCTATAGATGCTCCAGTGTGGGGGAATCGAGGGCAGGGAGGCGGGAGTGGGTGGGGGAACACCCTCATAGAAGCAGGAGTGGGTGGGTGGGTGGAGGAACACCCTCATAGAAGCAGGAGTGGGTGGGTAGGTGGAGGAACACCCTCATAGAGGCAGGGAGGGTGGGATAGGGGGTTTCTGGGAGTGGGGGAAACCGGGAAAGGTGATAACATTTGAAATGTAAATAAAGAAAATATCAAAGAAGAGGAAGAAGATGATGAAGATGATGAAGAAAAAGAAGAAGAAGAAGAAGAAGAAGAAGAAGAAGAAGAAGAAGAAGAAGAAGAAGAAGAAGAAGCTTCTTTCATTTACAACTTAAAGGAATTCTAATACATGATTATCTGAACTATTATCTGGGTGTTAAATCCTCAGTCTCCCTATACATCTCTGAAAGTGTTATTTCTTTCATTCCTGCTCTGCAGCCCCAATGCCCTGGTGATGGGTCAAACCTTTGGCTTTTCTTCCTTTGATACAAAGCTAATGCATTTCACCTGTCACAATTTTCTCTAAGTTAAATAATAAGCTGAAAGATCTTTGTACTTTTTCAGTATGGGTTTACAGCATACAGCTGCTCAAAATTAAGTCTAAGCATCTTTCTTCACTGCTTTCTGACCAGGGCATTAAGGGACGCCCTGCTCTTTCCTGTTTTGTTTCAACAGCAAGGCCTAGCTGCTGTCTGGGGTGAGGCCAGGCCACCATCTGACACCCTTGGTTTCCTGGGCACTGAAAGGAACCTATTCCAGCCACATTCCTGAAGTTCCAAGGCAGGACAAACAGTTTTGCAGATGTTCCCTAACATTAATTTCTTCCTTCTGTTTGGATGCTTCGGGAATCTTTGGCTCTAAAGCATTTGAAGGAAGAGCATCCCTTAGCCTCAGAACCACAATTAGTCACAGTTATAATTTTTTCTCTAAGTATGAACCATGCTGTTGGAAGCACAGGGAAAGGACTTTCTCCCACAAGGTGGCATTCGTTGGAATATGACTTCAGATATTATTTGTATTTTACACAAAAGCAGAGGCTGAGGTGGGAACTCAAAGTCTGTTAAACAAATTTCCTATTGATAAAAGTTGTTTGCAGTCTTAAGAAACCACTTTGAAATTCCTACCAGCAGATCTGTACCTCCAGAGATAATTTTTGTATTTTTTAAAATACAGATCCTTTCTTTAATAATTTTTTTTTTGAAGCAGGACCTCTTGTAGCCCAGGCTGACCGTAGACTCCATATGCTTCTGCCTCCAGGTTCTGGGATTACAGGGATACACCATCATCTCTGGTTTCTTAAACTTTTATTTTGGGTTTCCTGGGACTTCACTATCACCAGAGTTATTCTTGAAAACTTCTATGTGGTCACTAAGGCATTGTTGTTGCTCACCTAAAACTTAATGTCTAGACATTTTCACATCACTCAAACTTAACACAATGCATTCCCAGAGTTACTGAAGCTTCACACTGCATGTTAATTTACCATACACTAACTCAGCTGCTTCTGTTCCTCAGCAAGGTCAAATTCATTACCTACCCAGGCCTTTGCACATTTTACTGCCTCTGGCTTAGGACACAGGTTTTCTTTTCTTTTTTTTTCTTTCTTTCTTTTCTTTCTTTCTTTGTTTTTTTGGTTGTTGTTCTTTATGAAGTTCATTCCATCTTGCAATTTAGATGCCAACTCAAATGACTCCTGCCTTAGTTAGGGGTTTACTGCTGTGAACAGACACCATGACCAAGGCAGCTCTTATAAGGATAACATTTAATAGGGGCTGGATTGCAGGTTCAGAGGTTCAGACCAAGATGGGAGCATGGTGTCATCTAGGTAGACATAGTACAGGAGAAGCTGAGAGTTCTACATCTTCATCTGAAGATGCTAGGAGAAGACTGTCTCCCACGTGGTTAGAAGGACAAGGGTCTCATTGCCCATCCCCACAGTGACACACCTCTTCCAACAAGGCCATACCTCCTAATAGTGCCACTCTCTGGGCCAAGCATATTTAAACCACCATGACTCCCAAGGGCATTCCTTGTGCTACCTCCAACTAAAATAGCTACTAGCCATTCTTGGTTATCCAGAATTACAGTTCTGTGACATCAGGAGTCTTACTGTGTTCATATCTAAATGACCACCTTTTACAACCTGTGCCAAGAATTTGATAAATACTTGCTGGATGAAGACCATGCTTTGCTTCCATGTGCTTTCACATGTTAGCATACATGTGCTTTCACATGCTAGCATACATGTGCTTTCACATGCTAGCATATAGATGCTCAATGCCTAGCAGGTATTTGAAGCAGGTAGTATAGACAACTTAGAATGTGTTTATACTTCAGTTAAAAAATAATTGCAATTATTAAGTTTCAGATTCACTAATTGTGATGGCTAATCTTTGTTGTCAACGTGGCTACATGTGGAATCAACTAAAACCCAAGTAGCTAGCTGGGCATGCCAGTGAGAGATTTTCCTGCGAGACTCATTTGAGGTTGGAAGACCCACCCTAAATCTGAGCCACATCTTCTGGTGGCAGCCTATATAAAAGGATATAGAAGATGGAAGCTTTTGCTTTTTGCTTGTTTGCCCCCACTCTTGATGGCATGTTCACCTATCCTGCTGTTAAGGCATCTTCTGGATTCCAAGCTAGACCTATGACTCCCTGAGATATCTAGCCTCAAGAACTGAACAGCTACCAGGTACCAGGCCTTTTTGTTAGGAAACAGCCATTGCTATTCTGCCCAGACAATAGCTTTAAACTATTCTGACAAATCTCCTTTTAATGTGTATGCATGTATGTGTGCATGAGTTTACATGTGTGCATACATATATGTACATTCATATATATAATTCTATCAGCTCTGTTTCTTTAGAGAACCCCCACTAATACACTAATCAAGAAAAAAGTGTTCTTCATGTAGCCCATTTCCTCCTGAGTTATGTTTTTCTGTGGAGAAGGGCTATGATGTTGTTCATATTCCCAATAGCATGCACAGCACTGGCTGAGGCACACTTGCTGCTCAACTGTACCTAGCCAACTGTTGCTGCACTAAAGCATGCACTTGAGTAGAACAATCCTCATCTTGCAGGTTTAGGGAGCCTGCATTAAGTATCTATGCAAGTTGTATGTAAATCAAGTACTTACATTTTGTTCTCCCCCTCTCAATTCCTCTATGTCTGCATCTCTTTCTCATTTGATCCCTAGAACCTATGCATAAAAAGTAGGCATGCTCTAGTCCAGCGAGATCTCACCTCTAAAGAAGGTTTATAAGGTGGTGGTACCTGAGGAGTGATATCCAAGTTTGTCCTCTGCCTCGCCCAGCGGGACCTCGTTATTCGTGGGGTTCGAGGAGGACCAAGCCTGAAAAGAAAATGGGTGAGAGAGAGGAGCGAGACCAAGCAGAGTTTTGTCAAGGTCTCAACTTTATTTCAGACACATGTCGCTTTTAAAGAAAAAAACGAATGCAGAGGGGAGGGGGGAAAGGAAGTTTATGGCCCCCCAGCTGTCATGGTTCAACTATTTTAACAAGCCAGACCATCTGGCGCTAAACTGTTTATGGTCAGTCTATTTCCCGGAGATGGGAAGGACAGCTTATCTTGTAGAAACACAACTAGTTCTCAGAAGGTCACTAGGGTCAGATTCCCAGGAACGGTGTGGAAGCCCTGGCTCCTGACATCTCCCCCTTTCTTTTACAGTAATTGAGGAGTGACTAAGAAGGGTCGGTGGAAGGCCTGTCTTAGGCTATGTAGTGGGCACCCATGACTCATGCCCGATTTTTATAAGGGCAGGGACCCTGTCTTAGGCTATATGGATGGCCCCATCCCAGCATCGTTCCTTTATGGTCTTGATGTGCACCCGGGTGATGGATCCTTAATAATCCCGTCATGGGGTTACCCTGCAGCCTTTAAGGGCATGCGTGAGAGTCATGGCACTACAATATTCCCGTCATTGACTTTTCCACAGCTTATGGCCCAATAGCTACTCCTGTTGACTAAGGGTTGTCAGGAGCTGAAAGGCTGTTTAGGAGAGCCTCCACAACCTGCGATACCAGGGAGTTTCTGTCTCTGCCACTAGAGCCGTAAACTGTAGGCCACCAGACGAAGCACCAGGGGGGAGGTCCTCGGTGGATTCTTGGGCACTAAGTCAATGGTAATGAACAGCAACCGGCCTCTGGAGGGCAGAATCAATCTGTGACTTAACAAAGTTAGTTAGTTTATTAAAAGCCCAAGGGCCAAATGTCAAAAGTAGTAGGAGGCCCACAAGGGGTCCCAGGAGGCTAGGGAGTAATGTAGACAGCCAGGGAGAGGTGGAGAACCAGTTTTGATACCAAGCCTCAGCTTGTTCTCTCTTTCTCTTTCTATCTTCTAAGCTCTTTTTTATTTTTTCTATGCTATCATCAACTAACCCTGTCTTGTCTGCATAAAAGCAGCATTCCTCTTTAAGGGCAGCACATAGACCACCCTCCTGTAAAAAGACGAGGTTTAGCCCTCTTCTGTTTTGTAATACTACCTCTGATAGGGATGCTACAGATTCTTTAAGATATTTTAAGCCTTGTTGTAATTCACGGATATTATTATCAATAGCTATGGAAAGTTGATTATACTGTTGAGTAGAAGAAATCAAGGAGGCTATACCTGTTCCAGCTCCTGTGGCAGTTAGGCCCAAAAGGACGGCCAGTGTAATGGCTGTAATGGGCTCCCTCTTAGTACAGGTTGTACCCCGCTCCCAAAATGTAAGTAGGTCTTCTGCATGGTGGAAGGTAATTTTTGGAATGAGAATGACCAAGACACAGTAATCTCTGTGTGTCAATAAAGAAGCTGAAACTACATAAGGAGTGAGCCCAGTGGAGCAGATGAAGTAAGAGGCATTGGGTGCCTGAATGTATTGAAAGGTGGAGTTGACAGTAATTGTTTGATTACAAATTTCGCTCAACTGATGAGGGGGGAGCATATTAGGGGCTAATAAGCAGAGGCCCAATCTGGAGACCTGGGAAAGAGTCAATCCAAGGCACTCAGTATTGCCCCACCTTAACTGACTGGAGTCATCAGTAAAAAGAGGTTCACCAATAATAGCCACTCCCTCATAGAAGGGAGGCCTAGGAGAGCAGCAGACCCAGCACTCCAAGTAGTCTGTCTGATTGTTGTGTCTGAAGGTCTTAATGGAAGCGTTAACTAGATTGAGAATAATGTTAGATGACGAAGGGGGTCCCACAGGGAGGGTTGGTTGGAAGAGGGTGCTAGCAGGGGGGCTTGAGGTTGGCCTTATAATAACAGAGGGAGCCCCTGTTTTGATTTTTGGGCTCATCTGTCCCAGGATGTAAGGCTGTTAGGTCCAATAGCTATTGTAGGGCCCTGTGGAAGTGTTTTAATGAGTTTGATTTTAAATGTGAGGCCCATGTCATGTCCTGGTATATGGAGTCTCAATCCCCATTCGTAGCCTCTGGAATTGTCCCAGGAGGCCTTTCTCCCAGCGTCAGTGAAGGTGATGGAAAGGGGGTTGCACCACTGATCTTTACATTCCCCTTTGAGGGGGAGGGCCCCAGAACCAAAGGTGTATTTGGGAGGGTCTTTTCTCTTTAGGGTAATATAATCCCAGGTGGAGGAGGGCTTCCAATCAGTGTCTCCAGAGGTCTCGAAGCCCCAGGAGGTGCAGTAAAAATCAGGAGAGAAACTGCACTTTGTGTTAAGAGTGCAGTCTTGATGTCCCCTGGGGCATATATATATATAGGGGGGCCGTTTGTAAGATGGACCTTTTTATTTGGGATCCACATCCTGGGTGCCAGACCGGCCGGGAGACAGGATTGGGGGGCTTTTGCTGTGGCATAAAGAAATCTTGATATTTCCAATAGTCATGAGCCCCAAGGGCCAACACACATAGATCAACCTGTAAGGGGTCCCAAGGGATATTGGCAGAAAGCCGAGAGGTTGAATTAGCTATGTCTCCTGCCTCATTAAGAATTACCCATGTAAAGTTGAAAAGTTGATGTGGCGAGGAAGAGCTGTTCACGGTGTTGAAGCATAGCAAGGCCTCGAGAAGAATCCAGGGAGGGAGCATCTTTGGGAGGAGGGACGTTCCTTGTCCTTTTTCTTGCCTGAAATCAAGCACAATGAGAAGCCTTCTCAGGGGGCACCCTGGGTAGGTTATAGGGTTTTATGAGGCGATCTGGGAGCCATCTGGCATTCTGTGCTTTTGAGTCATAAACACAAGCATGTCCTTTGCCCCAAATAAGGACTGGATCTGGACCCTGCCATTCGTTGGATAAAGGGTCCTTCCACATAGCCTGTGCATAGTTATTAGCTGTGGATGGGTGCCAGAAGCGGTCTGCAGCAGATCTGCCCGCAGAGTCATATGTAAGAAAGTTTAGAACAAATAAGGCATGATTGAGGAGGGTCTTAAGATTGCCTGCTCTGGGGTAGAGTGCTTCTCCCCCAGACTGTAATTTGAAGAGCATGTTTTTGAGTGTCTGGTGGGCCCATTCAACAATCCCTTGTCCTTGAGGGTTATAAGGGATGCCCGTGATATGTTTGATGCCCATTTGAGCACAGAATTGTTTAAAGCTGGAGCTGGTATATCCTGGACCATTGTCTGTCTTAAGAATTTTAGGTAATGGGGCAGTTGCCAGGCTGTCGAGGACATGGCTGATAACATGTTTAGTAGCTTCCCCGGTCTGTAAGGATGCATAAAGGAAGCCACTGTAGGTGTCTATAGAGACATGGATATATTTAAGTTTTCCAAAGGCAGGATAATGTGTAACATCCATTTTCCACAATTCCCCAGGAATCAGCCCACACGAGTTGACTCCAAGATGTGGCTCAGGCAAAAGTGTCAAACAACCCTTGTATTGGCAGACAATTTGTCTAGCCTGTTCACGGGTGATGGAGAATCTTAGCCTGAGAGTATGAGCATTGAGGTGATGTAAATTATGAGCCAGCCGTGCAGAGTCAAGAGGCTCAACAGGCCTATGATCTATACTCCCCAAGGCAATCAGCTGGGTGGCACGGTCCACCACATCATTTCCCTCTGTTAAGGGGCCGGGCAGACCGGAGTGGGTGCGAATGTGGCCCACAAAGAAAGGGGCATCGTGAGCGAGAATCAATTTTTGTAATTTGGAAAACAGTGGGGAGGCATTTGTGGAGGGGCGAACATAGGGGACTGTTTCAAGAAGAGGCACAGAGGTGGCTACATAAGCACTATCAGTATACAGGTTGAAGGGCAGATCTCGTAAAACCTCAAACACCTTTATAATGGCAGATAATTCAACAAGCTGTGCTGAGAAGTCAGTCATAGTCGGGAGACCTTTTTGTCTATATAGAAGGCTGCTATGCCTAAGGAAGATCCATCGGTAAAGACCAATGTGGCCCCAGCTATTGGGGAACTCTTAGTTCTTTTGGGGAAGACAACTGGCGTTTTATGTAAAAACTGGACTAACCTATCAGCAGGATAGTGATTATCAATAATGCCTTGAAAGGAGGTACAGTTAACAGCCCATCATCAGTTTGAATGAGCCACTGGACTTGGGAGGCATTATAGGGAACGACTATAATGTCAGGGTCTTTGCCAAAGAGTTTAAGGGTAGACTCCCTGCCAAGACGTGGCAGGTGGGCGACCAAGTGCGGGTAGGTAGGCAGACTGCGAGTCAAGGAGGCTGACAAATGGACCCAAAATAAGGGTTTAGCCTGCCAAAGCAACCTGTAGGGGAAAAGGGGGTGGGAAAGAGAAGGAGGTGAAGAGGCAATTTTGGGGAGTAGTAGCCAACGTGTTGGTCGATTATGGCTTGTTTTACTCTGGCCAGTGCCTTTTGGGCCTCTGGGGTCAACGTTCGTGGAGATGATGGATCAGAATCTCCTCGCAATATGTCAAATAAAGGTTTTAATTCACCTGTAGTTAGCTTTAAATAAGGGCGCAGCCAATTAATATCACCTGTAGCCACTGAAAATCATTAAGTGTTAGTAGGGTATCACGCCTCAGTTGAATCTTTTGGGAAAGAACCTTATGGGGGAATAGTTTGAACCCCTCCCCCAAAAATGGGGAGGGTGTATTTGTATTTTTTCAGGGGAGACTTGGAGCCCTCGGTCTTGGAGGGCAGCAATAAGTTGTAGTCCTGCCTGGTGGAGCTGTTGCTCATTGGGTCCCGCCAGAAGAATATCATCCATGTAATGTACCATGTAAAGGTCGGGGAAAAGGGACCTTAAGGGAACAATGGTTTGGGTCACATATTTTTGGCAAAGAGTAGGGCTGTTGGCCATGCCTTGGGGGAGGACCCGACACTGGAAGTGGGGGAAAGGTCCCACACAGTTGATTATGGGAAGACTAAATGCAAAACGTTTGCAATCTTCAGGGTGGAGGGGAATGGAAAAGAAACAGTCTTTTAAATCAATGACTAGTTTTAGGTAGCCATCAGGAATGGCCACAGGGGAGGGTAGACCAGGCTGTAGGGCGCCCATAGGGACCATGGTTTTATTGACTGCTCTGAGGTCCTGTAGCAGGCGCCATTTACCATTTCGTTTTTGGATGACAAAAATAGGTGTGTTCTATGGTGAGGTAGAAGGTTCAATGTGTCCAGCAGCCAACTGTTCCTGCACTAACGCTATGGCTGCAGACAATTTTTTGGAAGGGAGGGACCATTGGTCAATCCAGACAGGAATGTCATCTTTCCAGGTGATTTTGTCTGCCTGGCGTGCAGGGGGAGCAATGGCCCTCATGAAAAATGGCTATTGAACCCTAAGCCTGTGTGATCTCTTTTGTGAGGGGTGGTCAGGGGTGTAGGGCTTCCCTGGTTTTGTTTGCCAAGCCCCTGTCCAGGGAGGTAACCCTGTGCAAGCATCTGTTGGGTAATCACCTCATTGGGACTGCACATAAAGATTTTCATCTGGGAAAGGATATCTCTGCCCCAGAGATTGACAGGAAGGCCAGGAACAACAAATGGCTGGATAGTACCCTTATTTCCCTCGTTGTCCTCCCAAGTTAAAAGCTGGGAACTCTGTAAAGTATTTTTGGACTGTCCAATTCCTTGTAGATGGGTCATGGAGGCTTGTAAGGGCCAATGGCGGGGCCAAGAATCCTGTGATAGTACAGTGGAATCGGCCCCTGAATCTAGGATTCCTTCAAAAGTCTTTCCCTGGATTTTAAGGTTCAGTGTAGGGCGCTCCCTAGTGATGGCCTGAACCCAATAGAGATCTGAGGAGCCTGGTCGGGAAGGGCCGAGTTGTGCGCCCAGGGCAGGGTGGGAGGTGTCTAAGGGTAAAGGCAGTGCCTGGGCCAAATGTTGGCTCTGGGAGATAGAGATTGGACCCCAAGGGGCACTGGCCAGGACCTTAATCTCCCCAGTATAATCATTGTCTACCAAGGAGGGGTGGACGCTGAGGCCGCTCAAGGTAGAGGAGGCACGACCCAAGATCAGGAAATAAGTATTCTTAGGCGGGGCCCAAAAATCTCCGTAGGGAGAATCTGTACTCTGTCCTCCGGTTTTAGTATTGTGTGGGAGGAGGCACACAGGTCCACTCCTGCGCTTCCTGGGGTGGCTCGGTAGAGGGTGAGAGGGTGTTTACTGGCCGGCTGTTCCCCGAGACCGGAAGGAATGGGATGGTTTGAGGGGCCCGGGGCTGGCCCCTCTGTCTGTTTTTTTGAGGGAAAGGCAGTGGGCGCCCGGAAATGTCAGTGGCGGAGCGACAGGCATTAGCCCAGTGTTTGTCCCGCGGGCAGCGTGGGCAGACAGTGGAAGGCTGTGAGGGCCTGCCTGTGAGGCCTGAGGACACCTGGGGGGGCTCGACTGACCCTGGGGCGCTGGGGCACTGGCGGGCAAAGTGGCCCGTCTGGCTGCACCTAAAGCAACCCTTTTGAGTATTATGAGCCTGAAGCTGCGCCCACTGCAAGGTGGATGGCCTGAGACATTTTGGAAGAGAAGAAATCTACATCATGACACAGGCGGATCATCTCATCCAGAGTCTTGTCTCTGGTTTTGCCTCGTAAAGCGGCCCTGCAGGCTGAGTTTGCATTTTCATAAGCCAGCTGTCTGATAATCTTATCATTGGAAGCCTCGTGGCCCAAGGTTCTCTCTGCAGCCTCTAGGAGGCGGCTCACAAATTCACTGTAATCCTCTTGGGTCCCCTGAGTAATTTTAGTTAGAGGGGTGAGTGCTGAGCCTGTGGCCGGAAGGACCAGCCAAGCACCGAGGGCAGCGTTAGCTGTCTGGGCCAAGAGACCGAGGGGGAGGTGCCGTTGTTGGGCCTCCGTTGAATATTTTCCCTGGCCGCTGAGCTTGTCTGGGTCCATGTCGCAGAAGGCGAACATGGAGACTGTAAGTTTGTGGCAGCGGCCGCCTGGCAGCGATCTATAAAGTCTGCCTGAATTACACGAATCCACTCTCCTGGGAGCAAATAGCTGCCCCGAGACAGGGAGTCAAGGACCGAAAGGGTAAAGAGGGCGTTAGGTCCGTAGGTCCTGACGGCAGCATTCAATTCCTTTAAATTTTTAAAATGTAGCTCATGGAACTCACCATGTCCATTAGAAGGTGCCGGCCGTGGTTCATCCTCGCTTTCGCTTTCTTGGGCTCCCTCCCCCTCACCGTCAGGGTCGCTCAGCACATCTTCAGAGGGGTTAAAGGCGGGGGAAGGGTGCTCAGGCAACCCGGAAGAACGGGTTACCACAGGGAAGGCCAAAGAAACGCTATGGGACCCTCCGGCCTTTTTAAGGGGGTTGGAACTGGGGGAGGACTTATTTGGCGGTCTAGAAATGAGCAAGGACAGTCTCGTGAAGAGTTGACTGTAAAGAAGCGAGTTCAGCGGAAAGTTGAGCGAACTGTTTTTGGAGCTTTAGGACTTCTTCTTTTTTTTTTTTTTTCTTTTAAAAAAGCATAGGTTTATTATTATTATTCTTCATCCTCCAAGCTGTTAAGTAAGAACAGGTCTGGCATAAATGGGGAACACTGATGGCAGGGGCTTCCAGGGTTTTCATGTGGTAAGTACCCAGACCATACAAACATGATGCTGTCTACAAGACTGGGGAAATGAAGCAAACCTCACCTTGTTCCTCCAACTTAGCAAAAACTATTGTAGGTATCTGCATGGATGAGCCCAACAGTTCAGTGCTTAAAAGAAAGTGATCATTGCACAGTTACTGCTAGCTCTGAGCTATAAGATGGACATGCATGAAATCCATGAAAGTGGAACTAGGAAATGCCCTGAATCTTCTAGAGTAAGTTCTGCTCCATGCTGGAACAAAGCACTTGCTCAGTTTCCATCTCAGATTTCTCAACAATAATCTTTTGAATCAGTTATCTAGAACTGAATTTTCTAAGCAAAGTATTTCATTGGACAGGTCCGAGTGGAGACTTTTCAGCTTCTCTCTAGAATCTAGACATTGGAGATGGAGGGAGTTGGCAGGCTCAACCAGTTCTACATGGGGAAGGGCAACCTTTTGCACATTTTTTTTTATTTTCATATTTTATTTACATTTCAAATGTTTCCCCCATTCCAGATCTCCCCTTTGGAACCTCCCCATTCCCTCCGCCCTCCCCCTGCCTCTATGGGGATATTCTCAAACCCACCTCCCCAACCCCAACCCCCACCCACTCTTGTCTTCCCTCCTTGACATACTCCTATATTGGGAGATATAACACGCTCAGGCCCAAGGGCCTCTCCTCCCCCTGACGGGTAACAAGACCCTCCTCTGCAGTCTTTGTGGCCAGCACTATAGGTCCCTCCATGTGTATTCTTTAGTTGGTGGATCAGTCTCCAGAAATATGGGGGGTCAGGCCAGTTGCCAGTGTTGCTACCTCCCTGGGGCTGCACACTCCCTCAACTCCTTCAGTCCCTTCTCCAACTACTCCATCTGGGACCTCACGCTCAGCCCAAAGGTTGCTGTGAAGTGACTCTTGGGTATTTCAAATTTTCGGGCTAATAGCCACTTATCAGTGAGTACATACCATGTTCATTCTTTTGTGACTGCGTTACCTGGCTCAGAATGATGTTTTCAAGATCCATCCATTTGTCTATGAATTTCATGAAGTCATTGTTTTTAATAGCTGAGTAGTATTCCATTGTGTAAATGTACCACATTTTCTGTATCCATTCCTCTGTGGAGGGACATCTGGGTTGTTTCCAGCTTCTGGCCATTATAAATATGGCTGCTATGAACATAGTGGAACATGTGTTTTTATTACATGTTGGAGCATCTTCTGGGTATATGCCCATGAGTGGAATAGCTGGGTCCTCAGGTAGTATTATGTCCAATTTTCTGAGTGTCTGCCAAACTGATTTCCAGAGAGGTTGTATCAATTTGCATTCCCACCAGCAATGGAGGAATGTTCCTCTTTCTCCACATCCTCTCCAACATCTGCTGTCACCTGAGTTTTTGATCTTAGCCATTCTGACTGGGGTGAGGTGGAATCTCAGGGTTGTTTTGATGTGCATTTCCCTGATGACTAAGGATATTGAACATTTCTTTAGGTGCTTCTCGGCCATTCGAGTTTCCTCAGTTGAGAATTCTCTGTTTAGCTCACTTCCCCATTTTTTGATAGGGTTATTTGTATCTCTGGAGTCTAGCTTCTTGAGTTCTTTGAGTTATACATTGGATATTAGCCCTCTATCAGATGGAGGATTGGTAAAGATCTTTTCCAAATCTGTAGGTTGCCGTTTTGCCCTAATTACAGTGTCCTTTGCCTTACAGAAGCTTTGTAATTTTATGAGGTCCCATCTGTCAATTCTTGACCTTAGAGCACAAGCCATAGGTGTTCTGTTCAAGAACATTTCCCCTGTGCCCAAGTGTTCGAGACTCTTTCCTATTTTCTCTTCTATTAGATTCAGTGTATCTGGTTTTATGTGAAGGCCCATGATCCACTTGGACATGAGCTTTGTGCAGGGAGAGAGGAATGGATAAATTCGCAATCTTCTACATGTAGACTGCCAGTTGATCCAGCACCATTTGTTGAAGATGCTGTCTTTTTTCCACTGTATGGTTTTAGCTCATTTGTCGAAGATCAAGTGACCATATGTGTGTGGATTCATTTCTGGGTCTTCGATTCTATTCCATTGATCAACCTGCCTGTCACTGTACCAATACCATGCAGTTTTTATCACTACTGCTCTGTAGTACAGCTTGAAGTCAGGGAGGCTGATTCCCACAGAAGACCTTTTATTGTTGAGGATAGTTTTTGCTATTCTGGGTTTTTTGTTATTCCATATGAATTTGAGAATTGCTCTTTCTAGGTCTACAAAGAATTGAGTTGGGATTTTGATGGGGATAGCATTGTATCTGTATATTGCTTTCAGCAGGATGGCCATTTTAACTATGTTAATCCTGCTGATCCATGAGCATGGGAGATCTTTCCATCTTCTGGGGTCTTCTTCGATTTCTCTCTTCAGAGACTTGAAGTTCTTGTCATACAGATCTTTCACTTGTTTGGTTAGAGTCACACCAAGATATTTTATATTGTTTGTGACTATTGTGAAGGGTGTCATTTCCCTAATTTCTTTCTCAGCCTGTTTATCCTTCGAGTATAGGAAGGCTACTGATTTGCTTGAGATAATTTTGTATCCAGCCACTTTGCTGAAGTTGTTTATCAGCTGTAGCAGATCTCTGGTGGAGTTTTTCAGGTCACTTAAGTATACCATCATATCATCTGCAAATAGTGATAATTTGATTTCTTCCTTTCCAGTTTGTATCCCTTTGATTTCCTTTTGTTGCCTGATTGCTCTAGCTAGAACTTCAAGTACTATGTTGAATAGATAGGGAGAGAGAGGGCAGCCTTGTCTAGTCCCTGATTTTAGTGGGATTGCTTCAAGTTTCTCTCCATTTAGTTTGATGTTGGCCACTGGTTTGCTGTATATTGCTTTTACTAAGTTTAGGTATGCTCCTTGAATTCCTGATCTTTCCAAGACTTTTATCATGAAGGAATGTTGAATTTTGTCAAATGCTTTTTCAGCATCTAACGAGATGACCATGTGGTTTTTTTCCTTGAGTTTGTTTATGTAGTGGATTACATTAATGGATTTCTGGATATTGAACCATCCCTGCATCCCTGAGATGATGCCTACTTGATCATGGTGAATGATTGTCTTGATGTGTTCTTGGATTCGGTTTGCAAGAATTTTATTGAGTATTTTTGCATCGATATTCATAAGGGAAATTGGTCTGAAGTTTTCTTTTATTGTTGGGTCTTTGTGGGGCTTTGGTATCAACGTAACTGTGGCCTCATAGAATGAATTGGGCAGTGTTCCTTCTGTTTCTATTTTATGGAATAGCTTGAAGAGTATTGGTATTAGGTCTTCTTTGAAGGTCTGATAGAATTCTGCACTGAACCCATCTGGTCCTGGGCTTTTTTTGGTTGGGAGACTTTTAATGACTGTTTCTGTTCCTTTAGGAGTTATGAGACGGTTTAGATGGTTTATCTGATCCTGATTTAACTTTGGTAATTGCTATCTGTCTAGAAACTTGTCCATGTCCTCCAGATTTTCCAGTTTTGTTGCATATAGGCTTTTGTAGTAGGATCTGATGATTTTTTTAATTTCCTCAGAGTCTGTTTTTATATCTCCGTTTTCATTTCTAATTTTGTTAATTTGGATACTGTCTCTGTGCCCTCTGGTTAGTCTGGCTAAGGGTTTATCTATCTTGTTGATTTTCTCATAGAACCAGCTCTTGGTTTTGTTGATTCTTTGTATAGTTCTTTTAGTTTCCACTTGGTTGATTTCAGCCCTTAATTTGATTATTTCTTGCCTTCTACTCCTCTTGGGTGTATTAGCTTCTTTTGGTTCTAGAACTTTCAGATGTACTGTTAAGCTGTTAGTGTCTTCTCTCTCCAGTTTCTTTTTGGAGGCATTCAGAGCTATGAGTTTTCCTCTTAACACTGCTTTCATTGTGTCCCATAGGTTTGGGTAACTTGTACTTTCATTTTCATTGAATTCTAGGAAGTCTTTAATTTCCTTCTTTATTGCTTCCTTGGCCAACTTATCATTAAGCAGTGCATTGTTCAGCTTCCATGTGTATGTGGGCTTTCTGTTGTTGTTGTTATTGCCATTGAAGACCAACCTTAATCTGTGGTGATCTGATAGGAGGCATGGGGTTATTTCAATCTTCTTATATCTGTTGAGGTTTGTTTTGTGACCAATTTTATGATCAATTTTGGAGAAGGTACCATGAGGTGCTGAGAAGAAGATATATTCTTTTGATGCAGGATGAAATGTTCCATAGATATCTGTTAAACCCATTTGGTTCATAGCATCTGTTAGTTTCACTGTGTGTCTGTTTAGTTTATGTTTCCAAGATCTGTCCATTGTTGATAGTGGGGTGTTGAAGTCTCCCACTATTATTGTGTGAGGTGCAATGTGTGCTTTGAGCTTTAGTAGAGTTTTTTTTAAGAAAGTGGGAGCTCTTGCATTCAGGGCATAGATGTTCAGAATTGAGAGTTCTTCTTGGTAGATTTTTCCTTTGATGAGTAAGAAGTGTCCTTCCTCATCCTTTTTGATGAATTTTGGTTGAAAGTCAATTTTATCCCATATTAGAATGGCTACTCCAGCCTGTTTCTTGGGGCCATTTGCTTGGAAAATTGTTTTCCAGCCCTTTACTCTGAGGTAGTGTTTGTCTTTAATACGGAGGTGCGTTTCCTGGATGCAGCAAAATGCTGGGTCTTGTTTATGGATCCAGTCTGTCAGTCTATGTCTTTTTATTGGGGAGTTCAGACCATTGATGTTAAGAGATATTAAAGAATAGTGATTGTTATTTCCTGTTATTTTTGATGTTGTTAATATTGTTTGTGTGGCTATCTTCTTTTGAGTTTTTTGAAATATTACTTTCTTTCTTTTTCTTGAGTGTAGTTTCCCTCTTTGCGTTGGCATTTCCCATGTATTATTCTTTGTAGGGCTGGGTTTGTGGAAACATACTGTGCAAATTTGGATTTGTCGTAGAATATTTTGGTTTCACCCTCTATGATTATTGAGAGTTTTGCTGGGTATAGCAGCCTGGGCTGGCATTTGTGTTCTTTTAGAGTCTGTATGAGCTCTGCCCAGGATCTTGTAGCTTTCATAGTCTCTGGTGAGAAGTCTGGTGTAATTCTGATTGGTCTGCCTTTATATGTTACTTGCCCCTTTTCCCTTACTGCTTTTAATATTCTTTCCTTGTTTTGTGTATTTGGTGTTTTGACTATAATGTGACAGGAGGAATTTCTTTTCTGGTCCAGTCTATTTGGAGTTCTGTAGGCTTCTTGTATATTTATGTTCATCTCTTTGTTTAGGTTAGGGAAGTTTTGTTCTATAATTTTGTTGAAGATATTTACTGGTCCTTTAAGTTGGGAGTCTTCACTCTCTACTATACCTATTATCCTCAGGTTCTGTCTTCTCATTGCATCCCGGATATCTTGGATGTTTTGGTTTAGGAGCTTTTTGCATTTTGTGTTTTCTTTGAATGTTGTGTCCATGTTTTCTATGGTATCTTCTGCACCTGAGATTCTCTCTTCCATCTCTTGTATTCTGTTGGTGATGCTTGCATCTATGACTCATGATTTCTTTCCTATGATCTCTAATTCCAGGGTTGTCTCCTTTTGTGATTTATTGTTTCTATTTTTGTTTTTAATTCCTGAATGGTTTTGTTCATTTGATTGATTGTGTTTTCCTGTATTTCTGCCCATTTGATTGTGTTTTCCTGTAATTCTTCAAGGGATTTTTGTGTGTCCTCTTTAAGAGCTTCCAGTTGTTTACCTGTGTTCTCTTGTATTTCTTTAAGGGAGTTATTTATTTCCTTCTTAAAATCTTCTATCATCCTCTTGAGATGTGATTTTAATTCTGTCTTCCTTTACTGGTGTGTTGGGGTATCCAGGGCTGGTTGTGATGGTAGAGCTGGGTTCAGATGAAGCCAAGTAGTCTTGGTTTCTGTTCCTTGTGTTCTTGCCCTTGCCTTTCACCATCTGGTTATCTCTGGAGTTAGCTGGTCTTTCTCTCTCTGACTGTGGCTTGTTTTTCCTTCAAGCTCAGTTGTCAGTATTCCTGGGAGACCAGTTCTCTCTTCCAGCTGTTCTTCAGACCCTGTGTCTGGAGTCCTCCTGTTGCTGGCTCCTCAGAACAAGTGGGATGGTAGCTTTCTCCCTGAGCTACTTGTATATGGAGAGGCCTGTTGGCCCAGGCGGGGTTTCTGGCCACAGGTGGAAGCAGGCAGGCTCTTACTTCCCTGCTTTTCCTCAGTCCCTGTCGCTTTAGGACTTCTTTACGTTCACCTATCTGTGCCGAGAGTTATCTTTTGGACTCAAGGAGAGATGAGCTAGGAACAGACAACGCAGGAGTACAAAATTGCTGGGAAGCATAGGGAGGTGGTTTTTGAGGAGGAGCCGAAGGCCGTGGCTGCCGGTCAGGGTCACATGGGGAGCCGAGGATCACAGTGCACGTGATGGCTGGTGTGGGGTTATGATATCGTGCAGCCTCGTCCTCTAAAGTCGTGGCCTCAGCAGGACCCAAAGGGTCATCGTTTAGTTTCCGGGCCACAATCAGGAATGTCAAAGCAGCTGGGGGTGAGGGGGAAGAGGGGACTGATCCTGGGAAAGGGGGTGGTTTATTTTATTTCTTAATTGGTTTTGGGAGGGAAGACCTGCTTTTAGATCGGGGAGTCCTGGAGAAATTCTGCTGAACGGAGGAAGGTTGTTTTTTGGGAGCGATGGATGAAGAGACTTTGGAGGGGGGGCCTCTGCCCCCAAAGGCTTGGACTCCGAGGAAGGGATGTCTGAATCTGAGGACTTGGACATATCTATAATTACAGAGGGGGACTTAGCGGTGACCTGGGTATCAGATTGTTTATCATGGAGGGAGGCTAAAGATCCAGCATGGGAAAGAGGGCAGAGGCAATACTCCACAACTGATAGTAATTGTTGTTTGTCTGGATTGGAGGACGCAGCCTCGACTATATCTCTGATCAAGCCCCAATATGTAAAGACTGTGGAGGGGACAGCATCAGGTCCCTTGTGACTTAATTTTTCATTAAGATCTCGTCCCACCTTTTGCCATTTTCCCCGGTGAATTTCTGGCCCATTTACTATGAACCAGGGACAGGCTTTATCTATAAAAATGAAAAACTTAATTAAATCTTTCTTTTTTACTCGAACTCCTCTCTCCCTGAGCGAACTCTTTAAGTCTTTAATGAAGACTGCTTCTTTAGTCAACTTTTGGCCCATTTTTATGAGACAGACAAAAATCACTTACTGAGGACGAAAACTCCTCATGAGCTGTGAGAAGGGTCCTCAATCTTCCTGGGGCTGCAGCAACACTCTCGTAGTTCAGGGTCCGTCTGACAAAGATCCGTGCCTCTGCCCCACGTTGGGCGCCACGTGCCCCGCCCAGCGGGACCTCGTTATTTGTGGGATTCAAGGAGGACCAAGCCTGAAAAGAAAATGGGCAAGAGGGAGGAGCGAGACCAAGCAGAGTTTTGTCAAGGTCTCAACTTTATTTCAGACACATGTCGCTTTTAAAGAAAAAACAAATGCAGAGGGGAGGGGGGAAAGGAAACTTATGGCCCCCCGGCTGTCATGGTTCAACTATTTTAATAAGCCAGACCATCTTGCGCTAAACTGTTTATGGTCAGTCTATTTCCCGGAGATGGGAAGGACAGCTTATCTTGTAGAAACACAACTAGTTCTTGGAAGGTCACTAGGGTCAGATTCCCAGGAAAGGTGTGGAGGCCCTGGCTCCTGACAATCCTCTGGCTGGCACACACACATTCAGTTATTGTTAGAATATCTAGCAGCAGATATATTCCCAATGAGGCCAAGTCCCTAAAGATATTATAAGAACTTTATTTTCTGTGGACAGAATGTCGCCAATGGGTGAGCCAAGCTTGAACTGCAAAGGTTTTGAAGTTTGTTTTGGTCCTTGGTGACCTTGATGCTGAAGTTCTCTAGTCACCCAGCAACTCTCCAGTCTCTCCAATAGCCTTTCAATAATGTAGTACCATCCCCCAGCTTTTCAGTTTTCTTAAACATGTTCTAGCGTCTGCATCTGAGCTCCCTGCCCCAGCCTCTGAACTTTCTTACCCAGTGATTCACATAGCAGCTGCTGTGGCTGAGGCTGGAGTCAGAGCAAAGAGCCACATGGAGCATGCTTATGCTCTCAGAGCTCTTGTTAAAACATCACGCCTTCCTTCACCTCTTTCCTGTGAATTGTATTTCCTCCTGGGTGGGTGTCCCCAGGTCCCTTGTCCTTCCCTAGTGAAGTATTTGTGAGAACTATGTAACCAGTGCTAGAAACTCCATCAAATTAGAATAATTCTAAAAAAAAATTTCTTGGTTCATTAAACTGTAAATTCTAAGGTAAGTCAGCCTCAGGCTCAGCTCAGGGCCCTAAATTATTATTCTAGAGCTGCTGTACCGGAGTGCTCTGTATGATGGGACTTACCAGTTCATGGACTGTAGAAGTATGAGACCTAGGTGTGGGCAGAGTTAGTTCCTTTCCAGGAGATGAGAGAAAAACCTGTTTTCTCTCTCTTCTCATTTCTGGTAGCTTGCTGGTAGGCTTTGGCATTCGTTGGCATGCAGAAGTGTCTCCCACACATGCATGAGCAAGTCTCTGCCCTCATGTGCACATTTCTGAGACCAAATGCCCCACCTCTCCTTTATTGTAAGAATGTCATTCATAACAGATCCCAGGCCCACTCTAATGAGCTAAATACATCTACAATGACTCCATTTCCAGGTCAGGTCACAGGAGGGTCTGAAGGTTGGTATCCCAGTTGTGAATTACATGAGGAGGACATACCTCAGCCCCTAACAAAACAGTTTCCCGGTGCATCTCCTGGCTCTGTGTCCGTGTTTACAGTATTCTTGCCAGACTTTCTCTATTTCAGTGAGGATGGATACCAACATCCTCAAACGGGAGATAAGTGTGTGTGTGGGGGGGGGGGTTGTTTTGCAATTAGAAAAAGTTCCCACTATGGTTGCAGCTTCCAGTGTTTTCCACAGGCTCATGGGCTCTAGCTGGTGGCTCTGTCCTAGGAGGTTACCTATGGAGAGCATGGCCTAGTTGGCAGAAGTGGCATGAAGGTTGTATCTACTTTTGGTCTTTGGTTGTTGTAGCCACTTCTGGTTCTGGCCTGAGTTCTCTGCTTCGTGGTTCCCAACCATGATGTGAGCAAGTCTCTTCCATCACATGGTCTTCACTGCTGTAAACTCCACTGTGTGTTTCTCACTATGATGGACTGACACCGTGAGCCAAAATAAATCCTTTCTCTACTGAGTTATTTCTGTCCCATTTTCTGTCACAGTGATAAGAAAAGTAATTGATGTCCATGGTAGGCCTGGCATGGATCACAAACCTATCACCTGCCACCAACCTAGTCCTTGACCAAAAATAGTGAATATTTAAAATCTCCAGGCTTCTCTTTGTGTTACGGTAGATGAAGAAACAAGATGCATTGAGAGTGGAAAGGGGAGACTGGTCCCTGAGGAAAAGAGCAAGTAGGGATTGCCTGAGGTAGACGAGAGTTGACCATCCTGCTCAGCAATGCTGTCGTAGTGAAGCACCAGCTGCATCCCTCAGTCCTCACCCCTCATCTCCTCCACGAACTTACATCATCTTTAATGTCCCACAAATGTGACATTTCATCATTCTCTTTCACAACATATCTAATCTCCTTTCCCCTCTAAGCAGCATCTGAGGTAAGTTTTAAATCTCTAAAAGTCTTTTGTATTCCAATGGGGAGTGATTTTATTCCTCATACTGATACAACGTGTGTCTGCTCCTTGGTGTATGAGGTTCCACACAAATACTTACTGTGGCTATTGGTAGAATGAGCTTACTTAAAAATAGCAGCAGGCTCTTGTTCAGTATTTCACAGAATGAGACTTACTTAATTTTCTATAAAAGGCAGTTCCTGATTGATGAAAAGCTTCCCCCCAGAAAATCCCAAGGTCTTTACCAACTCCTCAAGCTAACCATTTGCTGCAGAAGTTGTTCCTAAGTTTACAGCACTCAGAACACCCACATTCTCCTACATTAGCATTTATAACCCACAGCTCCATTTTGAACAAAACTTTCTCGAAGTTTTCTTCCACGTGTGACGAGGCCCTCCTAAGACAAGGGACATGGTGCCTTGGGCACTTATTAATATTCATCATTATTTCTAAATGAAGACCAAAATGAGATGATGTTGTCAGCTTATGAAAATGCATTATGAAAAGTCACAAAACATTGCTAGGCGTAGGATGCCACCTAAAGTTTCAAAGAAATAGTTGGTACAGCTGATTCAGCCAGCACTGCACCATAGATAACCCAGTAGACAAGCACATTGAAAATGGTTTTCTGCATTAAAATGTCATACTGTTGGTGCCCTGTGAATAGTGAGGGTTGATAAACCTGACTTGAAATAATATACTATTAGAAGTAGTTATCAACAGAAGTTAGTTAGGATTCTCTAGAGACATAAAACAAGCAGGAAGTATGTATAGAAGTAACATGAAGAAAAATATTTAGCCAGGTGTGATGGCACATACCTTTAAGCCCAGCACTCAGGAAGTAGAGGCAGGTAGATCTCTATGAGTTCAAGGCCTGTCTGATTAACAAGGTGAAACCCTTTTTAGAATACAACCCCTGCCAGACTGCCAGAGAGAGAGAGAGAGAGAGAGAGAGAGAGAGAGAGAGAGATCTTTAATACAAAGAATTTGCCTTTGTGGTTTGGAAAAAGTACAAAGGTTTGTAGGTGCACAGCTAAATTTGAGACTCAGAGCCAAAGCTGTCTGTTCTAGTTTTGAAGCCTCGCAGACTTGAGATCCCAGAAGAGCTCTGTGTTTCAGTTGGAGTACAAAGATAGGAGAAAAGTCCATGTCTCAGTTCAAAGGCAGTCAGCCATTTGGGCAGAAAGGGCTCTCTGCTTAAGGAAAAGCTAACTTTCAGTTTATCTAGGCCTCAATTCACAGGGCCAGGTCCATCCACATTAGGGGGATGTTTTATTCTATCTTCAGATTTAAATATTTAATCTCATCTAAAAATGACTACATAGAAAGATGCAGAATGCTACTGAACCAAATGCTGAGGCTCCCTCATGGTTCTATAAAGTTAACACAAAAATTAGACATCATCTATGCAGACCTACTTTCAACTCTCTGGGCAAATAAGTGAACTGCTCCAAGAATCAGCTTGCTTATCTATGTGACAAGAATAAAAATACCTGGCTAATACATACAGCTTTAGCCAGATGGTCTAGCACTCATCTGTAGCACTTGGCAAAATGGCTATCATTGCTAGGTTGGTTTTTTTGTAATTATTGGAAATTTTTACACATTTATATAATACATTCTAATCATATTTATCCATCACTCTATCTTTCCAGCTCTCTCTTGTTTATCCCACTCCATCTCTATGCCAACTCTTGTTCTTTTGTGTTGTTAATAACCTAGGGTCTAATTATGCTCACCATATACTCATGGATGAGAGGGATTCACTGGGGTGTGAACAACCTACCATTAGCCATGGTCCTAAAGGAGAGTACATTTTTTTTTAAACCCTCAGCCACCATCAACTGCTAATGGATCTGAAAAGGGTGGGGCCTTAGGCCCCTCTCCCATTCTTGCTGGAATCTTGACTAGCTTGATCTTGTATAGGTAACCACAGCTGTTGTGAATTGGAGTGTGCAACAGCTGTATCGTGCCCAGAAGTCAGCATTTGACAGCTCTTCTTCCCATCCACCAGCCCTTTGCTGCCATGTAGCCTGAGCTTTGAATGCAGGGAGGTTAATCTAGGTGACTCATCCACAGCTCAGCACTTCCTGTTACTTACACTTGGCACTTAGACCAGTTATGAGCCTCTCTGCATTAACCTCTACACCCTGCAATAAGAAGCTTCTCTGACCAAAGTGAAAAGTCTATGAATATAGGCATAAATATTAAAAAGACTGTCTGATAACAGGATCGTTTAGCAAAACACTAACAATCGGCTCCTCCCCAGGACCAGCTATCTCCCCAGTCATGGGCTTTTGAGCAGGCTTACAGTACAACATGAAATCCCCTTGTGGACTAGACTTCATATCCAATCAGAAAGTGATCGTTACGTCCCATACCCAACACACCACATCATTGCACCCGTGAGCACATCTTGCCATGCAGGTCAGTCTTGTAGCACACAGTGTTGGGTAATGGGTGAGATCACAGTGTACTGTTCCCCCAGTAGCTTGCATGGCACCTTCTGGAAATATTTAATTCAGCTAGCATCCTGAGGGTTTCCCCGTCAGTGAGGATTGATTTCTCCATGTCTTATATCCAAAGTGAGTGGTGGCTTTTTCCACAGGGTCTTGCTATCTAGTTATGGTGGGTGACCAAGAACAATGGCAACACCCTATGTTGTTTTGGCTGTCTCCTGGACCTCTCTGGTTAATAACTCATAGGCAGGTATCCCTATGAGATAATCCGTAATGAGGTAATCACAAGTGTTCTTGACCCTCTTGTTTGAACATGACACTTGCATAGATGGACTCTTCAGAAAACCCCACATGGGAAATATTTTTGAAAATCATATTTCATTCTTTGAGAATTTCATAAAACGTGTTTTGATCATATTCACCCTCAGATCCACCCCCACCTATCTACTGACCCAATGTCATGCCCACCTACCCTATAACCCATCAAATCCAGTTTATCTGTCCAAATACTCTTGGTTATGAGGCCAGTCTCCGGAGCAGGGCTAACTCCTCAGGGCATTACACCCTTAAAGAAAACAGCCTCTCTCTCTCTCTCTCTCTCTCTCTCTCTCTCTCTCTCTCTACCTCCCAGCAGCTATCAACTGCCAATAGCTGCTCAGCTAGGGGTAGAATTCTGTGTCCACTCCTCCTCTATAGTGGACTTTGTCTGTCGTGAGTTGAGTAGGTCTTGTGCATGCTGTCACAATTCATATGTGCACCTGCCCTGCTCTGTCTGGAAAACATTCTTCCATTGTAGTTGCTGCTCACTCTTTCACAATGGTCCTGGAGAACTGAAGGGGAGGATGTGACAGAGATCCCATTTAGGGCTGAGCATCCCATAGTCTCTTAGTCTCTGTCCATGGACCAGTTGTGAGTTTCTGTGTTAATCACTTCTGTTGCAAGAGGAGACTTGAGAGACACACTAATCCATGAGTATGGCAGTGAGTCATTCAGGATTAGTTTAATTCTATATCCATTTAGCTGAATAAATAATTTAATTTATAAAGCAGTGCCTTACCAAGTTTTGAAAAGAGTCTCCATTGCTTGTTGAGTCTGAAGTACAAGAATAAGTTGTGCGTGTAGGAACTTATTCTGAGAAGCCATCTTTGGGGATGGGAAGATGGCACAATGGGTAGAGTTCTTGCCCTGTACGTGTGAGGACCTGAGTTCTGAGACATAGAATCTACACGTCTGTAATCCCAATGCTCCTAGCAGCAAGATGAGACAGAGATATGAGAATCTCCAGTAGTAGAAAGTAAAGACTAAGACCCAAAGTTGTTCTCTGACTGCCACATGCACACCATGCCAAGCATGTGCCCATATTCTCACACACAAGCATTCACATATGTACATACACAGACATATTTAAATGTGAAAAAAAATCATTTATGCATATGTAGACTTGTGTGTCTGCATCACCCCTGAGTTGCCTGAGTGCTGCTGGCAAGCAGCTGCTCCGGAAAGGCAGAACACAGTCTGTAAGAGGGGTCCCAATCCGCATTCCCCTGGTGAGAAGTAATGGAGTCTGAAATGTATGCTCTGGTTCCCAGTCTCCTTTGCACCCAGGCACTGCTGACTACCACTGGGAATTGGAAACGGGGATCCATGGGCTGGAAGAGAGAAGGCCTTCTCTGGGAGATTTAGGCATGGCTTTTTATGATGAAGCACATTCCCCCACCCCACCAAGTGATCCTTGATGAAAGAGACAGTCCTTGCTTGTCCAAATTGTTTTATTTGATGTTGGATGTGAATGCATACACCTTACTGAGCTTGAACTAGGGATTAAATACCTTATGGGGGAAGGAATGCCCAGGAAGGGAAACTCATTGGCTAAACACTTGGGCCTATCTAGGTACCTCATTAGCATGGAGAATTCCAGGTTTTATGACTGATTATCACAGTCCTCTCAGTGGGGTGTCATGGTTACATGGTCCAGATCAGGTAGTTTGGCAGGGAGCTGGCTCCACATCTGCTGTTCTCAATTCTGAGATTCCCTGGGGTTTGAGCCTGCTCAACCTTACCCATTCTTCTGTCTAGTGGCATGGTCCACTTGCCCCACATAGAAAATAGAATTCTTTAAGAAAAAAACTTGAGCCAAGTATTGAGATGTTATACAAGCATAAGGCCTGGGAAAGAGGACTGCTTTTAGAGCCAGGGTGGGGAAATCAAGGAGGAAGGCTGTGGATAATGGCATCTTTTACAAGTGACAGCCTTGTTTCTCTAATACACTGCTTTAATGTAAAGCCAATGGGTGCCTTGGAGCCTAGTAAATCAAAAATACATTTGAACCTTATTGATTAAATAACAAAAATCAAATAAGTCTTCTCCTGAAACCTATTTGCAGTTACAGGATATTACCTGAAATCTCAGGCTATTGAAAGAGAAAATGCCACCCAAATACAAGGCGTTGGTTTAAAAGGTCTCAAATTCTCGTATTGACTAGACTCATGGTTTCAAAGTATTACATTAGATTATACCTGCCCAATAAAACAAATGGCATTATCTGCACACTAGAACAAAGAACATCTTAAATTGTCATTTTTTTCTAGGGCCCTCTCAGGATTTTGTAGAACCTGCTGAGGATCTCATTTTTGGTTGCCTTAATTGGAAAAGGGGTGAAATGGGGGATTAAGATGTGGAGAAATCAACCACCCTCTTCAAGGGAAAAAAGGGTTTCCAGTATCTCTTTCTACCAGATAATTAAGCTTATTATCCTGATGATAAATGACCCCCTTAGATCTCCCTCCAAACCTATAATTTTGTAATTCCAAGAATAAATCCTCTGTCTAGCTACTGAGGTAATTAAGGTAAGGCTCACACTCAGGCAAAAGTGAGATTATGGCTGTAGTCCTGCAGATAATTACTAACATCCTCTGCTCCCTTTTGGCACTGGAAGCCTGGCATGCTTAATCAAAAGAAAGGCCCTCTGGATAGAGAATAGATTGTTAGCTGGGTGCACTGAGACCTGAATATGTGCTGGGTACTACAGAGATGTTGGCTGGCGTGATCTTTGCCTTGCAGAATTTTAAAAGTGCTGAGATGGTGGACTGAGCAAAAGAGAAGATCATGTCGTCATGTGCAAACTAAGTAAGAATAACAAGTAACAGGAGAAATCAGAACAGGGAAGCCATTCCAAAGACCACTGGGACAAACCACTCCTCAAGTGAAAGGAGGGTCACAGCACTTTTGCAAGCAAAAGCGTGAGGCTTCAGAAAGTTGTCATCAACAAGAACTCACAATATTTCCACTTTTTTACCCACAACAGCTCAGTTCTACCTTCTGCCTTGCTGGACATTCTTCTACCTTCCACTGAATCAATGAATTCAGTATTCAATGAGTACTCACCTATCTTCTAGCCCGCGGTTGCCCAAGGCTCATAAGATATGCAAGTGGGTAAGCTTGGATGGTGCATTAAAAACTCAAGATATGGACTCATCCCTAGGAGGGAAATGGTAACTAAAGAAAGCATTTTCAGCAACAGGCTGTGGTCAGTGTATATTTTCTGAGTATCTATTATGGACTGGAGTTTTATACATAGAAATACTCATTATATTTGTTACAGTAGTACTGGCCACTGATGAAGATATGGGTTGGCTTCCTGACATTACTGTGTAACTAAATTTTCAAGTTTAGATAGCTCAAAAGATCCAAGATCTATGAAGGGTGCCCAAGTCTTACTGGAGTATATACTGGGTAATTTTTTTGGTCTGCATCAAAGCTCTTCCTGATGCTCATGTAAATCGCAGAAAGGATAGTCAAATGAATCCAAATGACAAAGCTAGAGTCTTGGGACCAGTCTCAACCTACAGGAGAAGGAGTTCACAGGTGTTTGCTCTCATACCCTCACACAAATGCTGGTCAGTTTACCTGCATTTTTAAGAGGTCCTGCTAGGCTCAACTCCAGTTGCATCCAAATGGGGTGATTTCTATAATCTACAGGTCTGCTTGCCTCCTTTTTGTCTCCTATGATGTTCCTTTAGACTAACTACATGAAATCCTTGTCTTCAAGTCCATGACTAAAATATCAGGGGGGTGTAATTCTCTGAGAAAATTTTATTAAGTGTTGTGACTCTACAGTTGCTCTTGCCCAGAAGCGACATCTTCCAGTTATTTTGACTTGTTAAAATAGTAACATATCTTATCTTGTTAATTAGAGGAAATGTAGGTTGTTTTTAAAAAATTAAATATTGCAAAGAATGTCAGCATGTGACACAGAAGGAAAGCTTTCTAAAAAGCTTAAAGCAAAAAGAGAAATTAGGTTGAAGGGTGATATTGTAAGATGTTTATATAACTATTTGAAATCACTTATTTGTAACTAAAAGATACATTCCAAATTCTTAGTGGTGGCCATGTTGGAGAGGCAGACTAAATAATGGGGCTGTCAAGAGTCCAGTGAGAAGTTCAGTATTATCTAAGATTTTTGGATATATTTGTAATAAGAGAGAGAAGTTGACAGAAAATGCTAACATGGCTGGTTTTTGGACAGTTGTCATGCAAGTTTGCCAGCTTTCTCTATTGTATGTGTTTTAAAACATCTCAAAATTAAAAGTTTAAGCAGTTTTCTTGTGAAATCAAACATTCAAAACTTGGAAAACTATTATTTAGGCTGATCTATGAACTTGCTAAGATCCACCCTATTGGTAAAGTGATAATATTTTTTCAAATATTCCCTCTCCCTCAGAATCTGTTGATGTGCAATGCATTCACTAGTTTGGCTGGGCCTTTAGAGGTTCACAATTTGGTCCCTGGTGGCAGGAACCAGGGAGAGAGTCCTGTAATAGAGACTAGTTAAACATATGTCGTTTTCTAAAAACTGTGAGATTAGATTAGCACTGTGGAGGTGAATATGGAGTCTGACATAGTTCATGGACACGAAGACAAAAAATGTTATTTCTCCACATTGCTGAAACTGGCCTACAGTTCTTACTGAGAATGAATCAACTTCAACTTTGTTTCTCTTTCTTCGACCACCCATTTATAAAACAGTAACATACCAGCCAGCATAGGGATAGCCTATCTTCCGTAAGGATGCCTAGCTACTGGGTTCTCCATCCTTCTTTTTATGATTACAAATAACCTTCATTACATGTGCAAACAGAACCCACAGTTTGTATTTTGTGCCTGGCTGCAACTTTGTATTACTCACTACTATTATTATTATTATTATTATTATTATTATTATTATTATTATATCTGTTGGGAGACAAGGAGCACTCTAATAAGTACTCATGATACGTGCTAGATCAATGCTTGTATGGAGCATCTATTTGCACAGAGCAGTGCTGTAAGCATTGGCTCATAGGTTCTGAAGTCTGACACTGATAGGCTAATGCTGGTAATTTATCACGTGTGGCTGGAGTAGAGAGATGAAGCCCTTTAATGTCCCCTGACATCCAGGCCAACAAACCCTTCTGGCCTTTTCCTCTTTGTCCTTAAACTAATCAGCATCTCTGTGGAGTAGGGTTCATGGAGAAAGACAACATAAAACTCTTTCTTTGGGTTCCAGAAGAGATGGAGAGGGGCTTACTAAAGGGCAGCCATGAACACAAAATATTGTACAATTCACTGGCCTCAGAGCCTTCTCAAAAAAGAACTGAGGGTTTGCATGCTGCAAACCATTTCCCCGTTTGTTGCCTCTTACACCCCGCTCCACCAATGGGGGACCAGAAATAATAAATAGTTCTTAATGGTCCAGGCAAAGGGTACAAGTGGTTTTAAGACTTTTGGTCTGCTGGCACCAAAAACTATAAATAGGAATGACTGCCTGGCCAGAAGGGGAGACGGCCCTCTTCATTTCTGAGTGCTTGAGCAGGAGAGAGGGGGAAGGAACCTGTGGGAAGCTTTGCACAGCTGGCTCCTTTCCATTATGCCAGTGATCCCTGACGTAACCAGAAAGCAGGCATCTAGGGAGGGCTCAAGAGTTGCATTTGTTTTGCTGCAAAAGCTATTACTGACCCGATGAGAGCTCAGAAATGCCTTTCAGGGGAGAAAAAAAGGGGACAAAGATTTTTCTAAAAAATTTTTTGGACATTTGTCTATTACTTGCCTGCTATGGGCTGAACTCATGGCCTCCTTCAGCTCTGTACAAAGAGCTAACCCCTTGTGTGGCCATCTCTGGAGATGGGGCCTTAAGGAAAGCAATGAAGGTCAAATGTGGTCATAATGGTGGCACTGTAATCTAAGGAGACTAATGTCATTAGTGGGAAAAGGCCCCAAGGAGTGTGCTTGCACAAGGGAGAAGCATGTGAGACAGAACGAGCCAGGAAGAGTGCCCTCCACAGAAACCAACCTTGCTGCCACCTTCTTCTCAAATGTCCAGCCTCCAGTCTCCGGTACTGGTATGGTAGATCTGGCACACTAACACAGTGCGCTTTAACACTGGAAGGCAGATCTTACTAAATGGAAATATTGAAACTCCATTATGTTACATTTAGACTTAGGAAATGCTGGAAAGAATTGACTGCTGGGTTTAGGCAGGCCTGGTTCAAAGTCCACCAACTAGTTGGGTGACCTCCAGCAAATTATTACCCGTATTTATGTCTCCTCTTCTGCAAAAGAGGAATGGCAGATTGCTAACAAGCTGGCCATGCGGTCAACTGCTTTCTCTATGTAGAGCATGTGTACAGACTCAAAGATAGAACTCTGGGAGAGCACTAGCTGGAACAGACACCGAAGGCCTTGTTTGTGTGCAGTAGTTTCAGCTTAGCAAGTATTTCCACGGCCATTCTTGAATTGGATTTTTATAGCAATCTGATGAGATTAGTGGAGAAGGATATATGATACTCACTGGAGGCAGGGGGAAACCACAATTCTGAGATATCAAGCAGCTAGACCAAGCTCAAATTTCTAATAAATATGGAGCCAGGCTTCATATGAACATCCTCTGGCTCCAAGTCTATGGCTTTCCTTTTCTCTCTCGGGTTCCCTCTTCCTCCCTCCCTCCGTTCTTCCTATCATCTCCTTCCCCCAACACATACTGAGTTTCTGTCACATTTTCTGAAAACTTCTCTTTCCTTCCCCAGAACTCTGTTTCTTTTCCTTTGTTTTGTGTGAACTTCATTCATTTGGGTGCTATGTAGTGTGAAAGCCCACCTGGGAAAGCAACAGTGTGCTCTCCCGTGCCTCTGCATCCAGCAATGCCGTTCTCACTGGGGTGACCACTCACTTTGTGTCTCATCTCCATACCTGACAGCTTTTTCTCTTAAGGAAGCTAGGCCTCAGCTTTCAAGGACGTAGTATAAATAGATTCTTAACAGCACTCTCATTTCTTATCTGTGAACTGACACCAAGCACAGGCAGCCAGGACACAAAGAAAGAACAGTGTCTGTGATGGTGCAGATAATCAATATCTTCAGATGATTTGAGAGCAAGTTTTTCCAAGGAGAAGTGAAGAAGGCCTGAAAATGACAGTCTGACAATACTTTCTGGGGTCTTCTGTGGATGGGGAGGGTACTGTTTCAAGAAACAGATTTCAGATTGCCATTTTTATATTTGGTGAAATGTCAAAACCACCCCATTATGCTCTTCCTACAAACTGGGGAAAACTAAAGCTGTGCAGATGCTCCCTGATCTCCGATGCTATATGGGAGTTGCCGTGATTCCCTAAGGGACAGGAAGGAGGCTCTTAATTATTAGATGTGAGATCATTAGAGACATAGATTTTATGTGTGTTTGGGGGGCAGCAAAAGACAATCTCGGGTGTCTTTCCTCAGGCAGCTTTTACTTTTTGTTTAAGACAGAGTCCCTGGCCTGGAAGTTGCCAAGTGGGCTAGGCTAGCTGGCCAGCAAGCTCCAGTGATCCTCCCCAGAGCTGGGATAACAAGGATGCCTCTATACTCAGCTCACTCACTCGATCGCTACCCCAGCCCACCCTTTAAGTTGGGTTCTGTGGAAGGAACCTGGGTTCTCTGATCGATGTCTGGATCCCCAAGGCTGTGAAATTTTAATAACTGAGAAACACTGTTTTACGGAGGCTTCAGAAGAGAAACAAGGCCTGAAAAGACCCCATAGAGTATGAGAAGCCTGTCAAATCCAGCTCCCCTGGTTTATAGATAATGCAACTGGGAGAGAGAGGAGATCGAACGTTATAACCAAATGTGCCAGGCCCAGCTCTTCCTTCAGTCTGCCGTGAGATAATATCAGTGGGAAAGACCAGAGAACTGCCACGTCATTCTTTGTTCCAAAGACAGAAAATTAAATGTGTCCATTGAAGGCTGCACCAAGGACATTGACCTGAAGGATGTCGCTGGAGAGGCTGAAAGAATGCAAACACAGAGCTCCTCTGCCTTCTAACTGACTTCGTAAGAGTCACGGGACTTGGTGATAATTTCAAGAGCTGAAGTAGTGGGTTAGAGGAGTGATACAGAGATCATGAAGCAGCTGTTAGCTTCCTGTGAGTGTAGAGCATACTCCTTTAAGACACAGCATCTGTAACTATTCTATATAACAAATTACCCCCACAATGCTGGTAAACCTCACTCCGACACTTACCCCTGGCTCTCACCCACACTCTGACCACTCTTTTCTGGATCTTCTTCCCAAATGACTCTAGCCTGACATAAAGGCTAGCTAGCACATTTTCCATGACCATCATGATGTCCCTGAACATGATCTTGACATCACTCTTACATGGACTGAAACCCTAGATTTGATCATGAATCTTAACTTTTATTTTTACTCATAGTCCTCAATCTGACAGTGATTATAGTCAACAATCTACCCTCTCGACTCTCACACCCACTGTGACTCTCTTAACAAACGTCACCATCTTGTTTTCCATGTCTATGACTCTGGAGCTGACTTTTACCTGCAACTCACCCTGACCGTATGTTACCCGGACACTCCATCTGATCCCCTCACTCATCAATTGCTTCTTCATCCTTAACAACCAACCACTCTGATAATGTACAACATCATGACCGTACGCTAGGCTCCCTTCACATCAGTTTGTGTCTTACAAAGCCTATGACCCTGGACAGATTTCTTATTCTAATTCCTGTCTTCACCCCTCCTTCTTCCTCAACAATTGTCTTACCCTTATGATCACTTTAACATTGACCCTGACCCTAAACTGTACCCTGACCATGAGCTCACCCATCCACTGATCTTTGCATGACCCCTGCTTTTATGCTTCTGTACACTGACTCTGAACCTGATCATCAAATTAACTGTATTAACTATATTTTATTGTTGTGTTGGAATACTATCACCAAGAGCAACTTGTGGAAGAAAGACTTTATTTTGGTTTAAAGCTCCAGAGTTCACAGTGGTGGAGAAGGCATGTCAGGAGTGGTAAACTAGTGGGTCACATCTCAACTGCACACAGGAAGCAGAGATGAACAGTAAGTGTTGGGCTATCGACCCTCAGAACCCACCCCTAAGGTCTTCCTTCAACAAGACCACACTTCTTAAAGGTTCTATAGTCTCCCCAAACAGGGCTACCAACTGGGAATCAAGTATTTAAATGCATGAGCCTAGGAGGGACATTTTTTCATTCAAACCACCACACTGACCCAGATCACAGACCCTAAGATATACAGTCACTCTTGCTTTGACCTCATTCTCTTCATCCTCATCCTAATACATTCTCACTGTTCCTGACTTCCAACCTGACTCCATTTACCCTAAGCCTGGTCCTCAGCATGACCCTAAAACTCACTGTCTTCATAACCTTGACTCTCCACCTGACCCTGACCCTCATAATGATTCTATTAATAATGACCTAACCATCACTAAACTTAGTTCGAACATGAAATCTTATATACTTGTCTTATTTTAATCTATTTTCTTTATAATTCACAATAGAAATGCACATTTGAAAAGTATGTGTAATTCTGAACTTGCTTATACTTGTACTCTGTGTTTTCAAATACATTCTTTTGATTTGCATGAATATATCAAAGTAAAAATACTTGAGTATTTTGTTGTTGTTTTTACTTGCCACAAATATAGCCTCAGTTAATTCTGATAGTTAACAAGATTTTTGTTTTTTTTGAGAGACCCACGCCTGGTTTCTTCTGTATTTCTCCCAGTCTGTTTACAGAGGTACAATTTTCAGAGATACCTTTTGGTTTTTTTTTAACTGACAATGTATAACTATATGGAACTTAGAGTTTTTTTAACTTGGTCTGACTCAGAGGAAGAAAATGTAATTCAGATAAATGTGAGTTTTTAAGGGATGTTTAAAATCATATCAACCCCATATGCATTTTGGTTGAAGCAAACAAACACAGTATTGAAAAATGCTGCACCAATGCAAACAAACTGTCTTACATGTTTCTCTCAAATAGCTCACTGCTTTTAGATTAAACTAACATGAGCATAAGCACAGAAAACTGTGTGTGTCACTCATCTCCAAGGTACACCCTTACAGTGAGGGCACAAAGGGTAAGCTGTGGCATTGGAAGAAGAATCCACTGGTGGTATAAACAAGAAGAAAAATCCACGCTGGTATAAAGAAGAAGAAGAATCCATGGTGGTATAAACAAAAAGAAGAATCCACTGGTGGTATAAACAAGAAGAAGAATCCATGGTGGTATAAACAAAAAGAAGAATCCATGGTGGTATAAACAAGAAGAAGAATCCAGGGTGGTATAAACAAGAAGAAGAATCCACGGTGGTATAAACAAGAAGAAGAATCCAGGGTGGTATAAACAAGAAGAAGAATCCACGGTGGTATAAACAAGAAGAAGAATCCAC
>JADRCH010000017.1:884727-927850 GCA_019843965.1 Rhynchomys soricoides
AACAAGAAGAAGAATCCACGGTGGTATAAACAAGAAGAAGAATCCACAGTGGTATAAACAAGCTCACACTCAAACGTTCTCAAAGAACACCTGCCAGACTTGGCGGAGCACACCTCTAATTCCAGCACTTGGAGGCAGAGGCAAGAGGATCTCTGTGAGTTTAAGGCCAGCCTGGTGTACATAATGAGATCCAGAACAGTCAGAATTGCATAGAAAGAGCCTGTCTCAATCAACATCAATATCATCATCATCATCATCAACAACAACAACAACAACATTAACAACATCAACAACAACAAAACTCCGTATTGCTTCTTGAAGTGAAGTAAGATGAATGTAAGAACAACAAGTGTCCATCTAAAGGGCATATTATTCCCTCAGGGTTGGAATATTCCCACTTCCCAGTCTTACATTAGAGTCCTAACCTATAATCTGATGACAGGGCCTGTAGGAATGAACAGAACTAGAGAATTTCTACAAAGAGTCCGGATGCTTATTTTCCCCTCTGGTCTCTACCATTTAAGTTATCAGTAAACAAGGATGCTAGTTCTGCTGGGACCTTGATCTTGGGCTTCCTAGTCTCCAGAATAATGAATGACAAATACCAGTTGTTGAAGCCAGCCAGTTCATGCTGTTCTTTTGCAAGAACCAGGCTGAGCCAGTAGAGCACAGTCGAGTGATGGCAAGAAGCAGCAATGAAAAAAAATTGCATAGCATCACGGAGCTCCTGTCAGACCTGCCCTTTAAAGTCTTGCTCAGAGACAATGTACACCTAAACAAATCGCACATCAAAGGCACATTCTCACAGAAAAGAAGCAACCAAACACAATCTTAATCCATTCTTTGTTCTTAAAATGCCAGCAAATTAACAAACTATGTAAATCTCTTTGGCTCATAATGTGTATGCATTTGGATTGACCTTTTCAGAGCCTTTAATTAATAAGATGAATGCTCGTAAAAAACGTAGCTGGGCAGTCCTCTAGGAAAAGAATGACTTTAATTAAAGATAGCAGTTGACATATTTTTTTGTTCTCGGTTCAGGATTACTGATACAATGTTTGACCTTCTGTTTAAGTGTTTTTAAAGCTGTGTAGTTCATTAATATAATAAAAGTAACATGACATGTGCTGTTTTATTAAGTATAGTAACAACTATATGTTAACATTATAGTTTATATTATTACTTATGTTATATATTTATATATACCTTAATGCATACAAAGAGAATATATCTTTTGTAGTAAGTATAAGTACTGTACCAAAATGTTAAATTAGAATAGGACTTTTTCTTTTTTTAAAAGATAGAACTCACTACGCAGCTGGCCTAAACTTGCTATGTAGATCTAGGTGGCCTCAAACTTGTAGAGATCCATCTGCTTCTTCTTCCCAAGAGCTGGGGCTAAGGGTGTGTGCCACCATCATGTCTGGCAGAATTGAGACCTGTCGTGTAAAATGATTTATCATTTTGGCTGGTAGCCAAATGATCAATGGACATTCCTGATTGTCATCAAATTATTCTGAGTCTGATGCCTCCTGCATACTTGACAGCCATCTTGTTAGAGTCCCTTTGATAGCCTTGACCTATGTTCTTGTTCAAAATTTAAAATGCCATCCCAGTTAGCTCACCCTCAAAATACAGACAATTTCTAGAAATTAAGTCAGTTGTGAAGATTAATGCCATCGTCTTCACAGGGATTGACAGCTCACAGGACACAGTGGGAGAGGAAATTGTGTGTGTGTGTGTGTGTGTGTGTGTGTTTGTGTTTGAATAGGTATTAGCTCTTTCATACAGTGCTCTGATAAAAGCAACTCAAGTGAGGGTTTATTTGTTGTCACAGTTTAGTTAGTACAGAATGACAGGAAGACATGGTAGCAGGAACATAAGGCAGTTGGTCACATTGCTCCCAGAGTCAGAAAACAGAGGAAGAAAAATGCTCATGCTCAATTGACTGTCCCTTTTACTCAGTCCGGGACCCCAGCTGAACAACTAGTGCCATAAATTTAGGATAAATCATCCCACCTCAACTAACCTAATCTAGATAATCCCTCAAAGACATGGTCAGAGGATGCTCTCTTCAGGAATGCTCAATCCTGTCAATTTGACAATCAATAGTAATCATCACAGTATAGTAGACCAAACTGGGCTCATTTCAACACAAGGGTGTGTCCAATCTTGAAAAAACAACAAGACAAAACATACATATTGCACAAAAATATGAAAATCTTTACCACTGTGCCGAGACAACAATCTTAATCTAGAGAGACACTCCTATGACCATATCTACAAGGCTTGCAGAATCAATCCACTGTTAATGGTCAGTAAATTGTCCCTAATTTGGTTTGGGATGATGCTTAAATCTCAGATGCTTAGAGGCCAAAATACTTCAAAGTGAGAGTTAAACAGAAATTCTTCAAGTTGTCAGCATCAGGCAGAGATAAACATCAGACAAACACTGGCAGCCTAATTTGAAATCTCCGTGCCAGAAGCGTGACTCAAAGCATGTCCTACTTGCCAGGCAGTGTCTTGATAAAGCTCCACAGTGGGCCACCAATGAGAATGAAGAGCCCTATGACCTCTAAACGCCAGCCAATGGGCTTCATACCAGTGCCTTTTGTGTTTATTGGGTATTTGTTCCCAGGGGTCACTGAAGCTTCTCTTCCCTGGAGAGCTAAGCCTGTCTGGCTGTAGAGTGGAGGGGATGGCTTGGCTTTGTGGAAACCAGGGAAGTTCCCATTTGTCTCTCTAATGATGCAGATGTCCACTTTACTAGTACCACTGTTGACTTTTTGGCACAGAAACTTAGGGTCGTCATCATCTGCAGCCCTCGATGTGAAACAGAAGAGTAAGGAAGAAGTAAGTGGGAGACTTCCTTTCCTAAAGGAGCAGGTAGCTTAACACACACTCACACACCCATCCTCGTGGCACCTCTCTGTCCTGCTTCTTTGCTGCCTTTAGGGCTGCCTTTGGGGCTAGATGCAATACATCTCCCTGCCCACACCTGTTAGCCAGTGACCTAGTAATGGCTTGCAAGTTTAATGCACCCTAAAACATTTGTAATCATATTTTTGTGCGTGTGTTATTGTCCCACAGCTTCTCAAAACATTCTAGCCAGTGTGCAGGGGTGCCATTCTTAAGGCGACTTTGTGCTTGCAACTCCTCCGCAGTATCAGAGGGTACTCCTGCTGTTGCTAGGAAACACACCACAATCCCTCGACCCCGTCATGTGTGCTTTGCAGAAAAGAGCCCAGCTGGACCCTTGAGGGTGCAGGGACCATTCCAGGTACTGCCAAACTGTTGTTCTCTGTGTTCTACAGAACTACTGAACACTACGGAGCTTCTGGCAGCCTCGAGAATGCCTGCTGCAGCGGCTTGCGGTGAATCGGGGATTAGCTGGATGGAGATCTGTTACATTCCCGCCTTCCTCCCAAAGAAGGAAGTATCCCGGCGTCCCCCCAAAAGCCGGATTTCCTCCCAACCCCTGTTCCTTTAAATAAGTGCTTTTGTGCCTGCCTGGCCAGGCCCTCGGGATATGCATGTGTGCTCAATGTCTCCACCTGCTGGTACTTAGTTAAGCTTTGCTGTGTAATGTTAAAATACGAAAAATATACAATTAGGATGTACCTAAAAGAATAGTTGAAGATTCACATGAAGAAATAACAGTGATTTGGTGACAAAAGGAGATGCTCATGAGCAAAATAACAGTCATCTTACCCATAAAACAAATCAACTATTCCTTAGCCATACAGTGGTAAAGATTTAATAATATGTAATATAGGAATTTAGTCATACGCATAGAAAAATATAAACGTTGAGAACCAGAGAAACCCTGTCTCAAAAAACAAAACAAAAAAACCCCCAAAAAACCAAAAAACAAAAGCAGGAATGGAGGTGCACATCTGTAATCCCAGTGTGTGAAGGCAGGGGTTCAAGATTATTTGCTGCACAGCAGGCTCTATGCCAGCCTGGGCTAGGTGAGGCCTTGTCTCAAGAAACTAGAAAAACACATGAAGTTCTCACTATAGAGCCCTGTTCAGAGAGCTGTGCAACTTGGATCTGGTGCAACTGGCATCTGCATTAATAGTCTTTCAAGCTGGGAATAGTGATGCATGCCTTTGATCCCAGCACTGGGGAAGCAGAAGCAGGCAGATCTCTTGGAGTCTAAGGCCAGCCTTGTCTACAGAGTGAGTTCCAAGACACCAAATAGTAAGCTCGTCTCAAAAACCAAAACCACAGCACATTTAAAATAAGTGTCTTTCACTGAGTAATCAATCATTTCTCTAGAAGTAAGAGCCAATTGTCTGGAGAACCTTAAAAGCACCTTACTCGTTGTAGGAATGTATTTCCTTGGGGCTGGGCAGATAGCTCAGTGGTTAAGGCTAAGAGGAAGTATTGCTCTTAGTTGTTTCTCGGTATCCATTCATGGCTGCTAGTAAATCCAGCTCCAGGGGATCCAGTGCTCTCTTCTGGAATCCACAGGTACATACACCCACTTTCAGACAAGCACATATAGACGCAATTTAAAATAAAAGTAACTAAAAAAATAAGAATGTGTCTCTTATTATTTTATGTTTTAAAGGGGGTGGAGGGCAGTGACAGTTTGGCCAGCTTAGTCCCATAGCTCCTATACACTTGACTGAATGACTTTCCCCAGGCCCTGGGTCAGATTCCAGGGAGCACACCTGTGGATGGTGTTGCATGGATTGCTAGTTGAATGGAAGGAGAGCTCACTGCAGTGGGAACTGCAAGCTGCCTCAATACAAAAGTGTCCAAATTTATTTATTGTGAAGTTTGTTTTCTGTGAGGAAGCTTAGCGTGGGCCTTAGGGCTTGAGGTTTTGTGCCTAGATAGGATGTTGAGGGAGCCAAATATGTAATTGGGTATCTTGTGTATATGTAACAGATGATTAAATGATAAGTTTAAAGGTTTTAAACTTAGCTATAAAGAATAATTAACTATCAGTAAATAAGAAATTACATTTATCTTGAAGAGGAGCTGCAATAACTTTAAAAATCAATAGAAGATCAATAGAAATTCTGTTATATCCAGTATAATAAACTCTCTGCTTTAACTATTGTCTCAAATAGGAGCGATTGCTCGATTTCATCTTCCTTTTTCTGTAGACATAAGTGACACCTAGAGGACAGAGAGTTCAGGAACATGTCAGGGTTTTTTTTTTCATGAAACATTATTTCCTATCAGTTAACATTTTGAGGTGATAAACACAAATATACACGTATTGTCATCAAAAGATATTTGCATATTTTGTGAATTCACTTATATTTTAAGAAACAAGTCAATTAAAATTATGGCTTATGAGTAGTGATACCTATGTATGTTTTCTAAGATGTACCTTAATTTTTTTTTTAGATTTAAATTTTTATTTTATGTGTACAGGTGTTTTGCCTTCATGTATGCCTCTGTACTGCATATGTGCAATACCTGAAAAAGCCCGAAGAGGTAGTTCAGTCCTCTGAGACTAGAGTTACAGGTAGTTGTCAGCCACCATTTGGGTGCTGGGAATCAAGCCTGGGTCCTCTGGAAGATCACTTGTTAGCTGCTGTGTTGGGAGCTGTTTTGCACTTCTTTGAAGCAGAGAGAGAGAGAGAGAGTTTGCCTGCCAGGTTGAGGCCCGTTGGCAGATTTCCCAGCCTGCTGAGGCAAGGTAAGAGGAGGTGCACCTGGGGCTCAAGGCTAGGGACTGAAGAGTCTATTGACTTTGGTAGAAAGAACAGAGACTTTGGGGATGGGAAGGAATGTCTTGTGTACATTTTCTTTTAGCTTGTGGCTTTGTTCTTCATGATACTGTAAAGTGTATAAAGCCTAAGAGAATTAAACTCCGGCTGCCGCAGTACTGACTAGACAGCCCTCCTGATTTCTAACCTCTGTCTCTGAGTCTTCTTTTCTGTCTTTTCTATAATCATCCTCACTCCCCAGTCGGAGGACTGTTTGATTTAGGCTGATGCATGGCTGAGCAAAGTATATTATACAATATGTTCCCAGAAAAAATACTTTTTAAATGGATATGCTTTCCTGTGCTTATAGTTTTCTCAGTTTACTGAGAAACGAACAGTCCAAAGTGTTGTTGTTGCTGCTGCTGCTGCTGCTGCTGTTATTGTTGTTCTTTTGCTTTACAACTTCCATTAAATCCAGCTCCAGGGAATCTGGTGTCTGATTTCCCTTAGAATGATTTTTTCCAATATCTTATCCATTTTCCCAAACTTGTGTATGTAATATTTATGTGAGAAGAACCCCAAAAAGTAGGAACTTGCATTCCTGTCAATTGTGGTTTCTTCCCAGGGAGGAAAGGAAGACAAAGATAAAAAGATGTGTGTGTGTGTGTGTGTGTGTGTGTGTGTGTGTGCCCAAAATGCATTCACATTTGTACATTGTTCTCAGAATTTCTTATTGATAGTCAAAATGAATAAAGTTGAAAATTGTGCCAAGGTAACGAGACAAGAGTAAGGATGGAGTCAAGCTTAGATTCAGGTGTCAATCCCTGAAGACAGTTCTTAATGACTACTAGAATTAGTGGAGTTGAGTCTAGCCTTATCTGAGGCAACTCAAGGAGGATCACGAATGTTTCTCCATTGCCTATTTTGCTTTGGAGTAGAGCATGTTGACACAAATCAGAACATATTTACAAGCACTCAGTACAAGAGTCAGCCTGCCTAGAGTGACATATAGAGTGACATATAGACCTCCACGACCCCATAGAGTGTTCTAAGAAAGCTAGACCATGTCCATCTGATGGCAATGCTCAACATAAGGCTCTGAACCATCCTGATATAATAGTTTCACATCAGCATTGGGCTCTATTCAAGATCAGGGCTAATTTCACAAGGAAAGTAAATATTAGATTAAAATTAAGTGTACATAGGGTTCAGGTCAGACTCAGAGCCAAGATTCAGGTCAATGTAGAAGTCAATGCCCAATAGTAGTGACCCTAGGATACCAATAAGGATCAGGATCAGGGGCAAGACTGAGGTCAATGTATGAATCAGGATCAAAATAAGACTCCCAGTCAGGGAAGGAATAATCAAAGCAAGAGGCAAGTGATGGGCAGCATCGAGGTTAGGGTCAAAATCAGAGTGAAGAAATAAGACTATGGTTAGTGTCAGGATGTGAAGTCAACTGAGGTTGAGAAGTTGATTTAGTCTCAGAGTCATTGTGAGGGCCACTCTCAGAGAAGATCAAATAAGATATGGATGGTGCTTGGTGTCCATCTTAGGTAGTCATTGAGTGTTACGACAAAGAACAAAGAGGTCAGGATGCCCGTGAGAGTGGTTTTAGTCACTGTGAAGTTGAAAATCAGTTTTAAAACCAAATTCAGTGGTAAGCCCCTCTAATATCAGCTATTCAGGAGGCAGAAAATTGGGGATAAGAGTTTAAGACTAGCCTGGGCATTGTAGAGAGAACCCATTTCAAAGAAAAATAAATAAAAAGTAGAAAAAACCCACATTTATATTTAAGAGTACTAGTCACTTCAGTTTTTAGTCATAAGGGTCAATATTCACATCGATGTCAAGGTCAAAAAAGATCCAGGTCATGATTAGAATGTCAAGTGACTATCAAAGGCAGGTAACCTTCAAGGTCAGTGTTGGTCTAGGAAAAGGGATAAGGGTAGTGTCAATGTTGAGATGAACATCAGGATCAGAGTCAGGCTCATATGAAGTCTCAATTGAGAAACTGTTTAGATTAGTCTGGCCCATAGGCATGTCTATAGAGAGTGTTCTTGATTGTTAACAGATCTAGTAAGACCTAGCCTATTGTGGACAATACCAGTCACGGGTTGGTATCTGAATTGGTTAAGAGTAGAGAGGGATAGCCGAGCAGCAAGCAAGAATGCATTTATTCTATTTGCTCTTGACTGTAGCTGTGGCTGTGACCAGCTTCTTGAGTTCCTGCCTTGACTTCCACAACATGACGGGTTGCAACTGGGATTTATAAGCTAAATAAACCCTTTCTTCCCCTAAGATGCCTTTTGTCAGGATACTTGATCACAGCCACAGAAATAAAACTGTAACACTGACTCTTCATCAATGCCAGTATCACAGTGATGGTCACAGGACCATTGTGGAAGTAGCTGAGAGACAGGGATAGCAATAAACTGAGGTTAGTGGCCAATGGCATGCCTAGGGTAGAGGTCAGATTAAGGACCAGGATAAAGACTGAGTATTAACTCCCATGTCAGATTAAAGGTTAGATCAGAAGACATTTCCAGTCTACTTAATGAACTGGATTAGTGTAGGAGTGAGAAGCAAATTCAGAGTAATGAACAAAATCAGAGCATCATAGTAACAGCCTGAGTAGAGCACTGTGTCAGAATGAATGTTAGGATCTAATTTAGGCGTGGTTAGCTTGAGAGTCAGAGCTGGATTGACAGACAGTATCAATGAAAATACATTTACTTGAGGACAGGGTAACAGAGACAGACACCTGAGGCTCATCATCAAGAATGGGGGAGGGGTAGTTGGAAGTGCCATATAGAGTAATTATAAATAGAGGAAAGAGTGACAATGAGAGTCAGATTCAGGGTCAGGGCCAGCATGAATGTCAAGGTGAGAGTCAGAGTCCACATCTAGCAAGGTCAGAGTTGGATGAAGATTGGACTGAGTCATGGCCAGGATAAGTACTAAAAGAAGGCGGAGGAGAACTCAGATCCAGAGCTTTTCATAGTGAGGGTGGACCTACATCTAAGGTCTAATGGTGAGAGTCCAGGTGAAAGGTCAGATTCAGTGTTGTGATCAGTCTGATGCTGAACATGCCTAGAACCTGACCTTGGCTATCCCTACATTCTGAAAACATCTTGGCTTTGACAGTGGCTATGAAGCTGACCTTGATCCAGATTGATCTTCACTCTAATCCTTGAACTTGACTCCCAGCATTACCTGAGCAGAGGGTCACTCTGATCCCCAGCATGGTGCTGACTGACCTTAGCCTTCTATCTGAAACTTAACTGACTATCAAGCTGGGCTGGTACTTTCCCTCAAGTAAAGTCTGAACCTTACTATGTCCTCTCTATGATCCTAAGTCTGTCCATGGCTGTTACCTGGATGGTCCTTACTTTGACTCTCATACTGACAGAGTTGACCTTCATTTTGAATCTGATCCTGAATTCAACTCTCAAACTCCTTAACAATTACCCTCACATTTCCTGTCATATGCCCTGTCACTAACTCTTACCTTGACCCTCTCTTCATTCTAGCCTTGACCCTCTTGAGCCTATCCCTTACTGTGATACTTACTTTGATTCTCACACCGAACTTGTCTATCACTATCTTAACCCAATCATGAAAATGATTCTCACCATTAACCACAACTCTAAACTTCCACTTTGACATGCCTCTGAGCCTTAACTGCACCCTGGTCTTTATGCTAACACTTGTCTTTCCTGTGATCCTTGTGGTGACTTGAATGAGAATGTCCCCCATAGGCTCAGATGTTTGAACACTTGGTCCCCAGTTGATGGCGCTATGTGGGGTGTTTTGTGAGATGTGGTCTTGTTGGAGAAAGTATGCCACTGGAGGTGGGCTTTGAGGATTTAAAGTCTCTGTGTCACTTCCAGCTTCTTTTTTTTTCAATTGTGTTTGGCTGAGGTTGTCAGCTCTCAACTTTCTGTTCCTGCCTGCCACTTGCTGCCATTCTTCCTTGCCATGATAGACCCTTATCCTTCCTGAATTGTAGGACTAAATAAACTCTTTACTTTATAAGCTGTGATCATGGCTTTGACAAACCTCATCCTGAAGCTGACTCCCACCCTCCCTTTCCTATAATCTGTATCATGTTCCCAGCTGTGAACTGAGTTATACTTTAACTCTTGACTCACACTGACACTGAAAAGGACCTTCATCCTGCGTCTCCCTCTCTCCCTTTGAACAATATCCCTTATCCTCAACCCATTCCTCACTCTCCCTAGATTCTAATCCTAACCCTCCTCCTGACCCTGAGACTGGCCTTTAGATTCATCTGAGCCTTGTCTCCTGCTTGACATTAGTCACATCACGACTTTCACTATGACTCTGACAGTGATTGTGATCTTGATCTTCAACCTAACCCCATCACTAATCATTAGTCATCACTAATACAGACCTTGACTCTGACTCTGATCTTTACTTTTGCTCTAATGCTGAATCTTAACCTGACTCTCTTCATCTGAACCCTGATACTAAAGTCTTCACAACAGCCCTCATCATGACTCTGAATATCACACTGACCCAAAGCCTCACACTAACTCTTGCCTTGACCTTCAGGCACACTCTTATGTGACCTAGACCATTATCACCAAATTGAGTTTAATCATGATGTCTTTATATGTACACATTTTAGTTTCATCATGCTTTCTTTCCTTGTGACTTGAGATGAGAACATATTTTGAGACCCATACATATTTATCCACTTGCTTATATTTGATATACTTATTTTCAAATTCATGTTAGCATGGTCTAATATAATAGCTATAAAAACCATTCTTATTTGTTACTATGGTAACAGAGTTATGATGGCTTATAAATTAGACAGATAAAACCAAAAACTTTCACATGAGTATAAACCAGTTCAAGTACTATGGAGAGGCCTCCTGGCATGACAGATGGAGCACAGATGTTCTGGGAACCACATACTGCCACTGGTCTTTCCTACATTTTATTAAGCAGGTACTGGGCAGAACAGACTAGCTGGCAGCACAATCCAGACAGTGGAGAAGGGCAAGTGGCAGAGCACACAGATTACAAGGATTTAGTCATGGTTCATAGCTTATGGCTCACTACTGTGGACTCAAGAGCTGTTGCAACCATCCCAGCAGGAGTGAAGATACTCTAAGAGTCATTTGTGTCCCTTTGGATATCATATTATGGAAATAATAGGCTCTAAGAAATTGAAATTTCATCAGGAATCTCATGTTGGACCAGCAGAGAAACTTGTCTCTCAGGAAGAGATTTCACATGGTTCTGCCTTGCAGGACAGACCACCTTGCAGGATAGACCAGAGCCAACACAATGATCAGCCAATAAACAGACCAGATCACACCTTGACCAGGATTGCTCAGTAGTTACATTTACATCTTACCTTATATTTAAATCTGAGCTTCATGCCGGGACCCTGAGGATGGTACAAGTTGCATGGCCAAGTGGATTTAGGATGTGCCTGGAGGTAAGAGGTTACCTAATCTCCTTATTTGCTCCTCTTCACAATGTGACACAGTGAATCAACCTCCTTTTTCTGCCTTTCACTGTTACTGGTCTGTTTAATTAGGCTATTGAGAATAGGTAGCTGTGCCCAGCTTGTTAGGGGTGCTGGAGCCCAGATGCTGCCTCTAATATCTCCCATATTACTACAGCTGTGGCACTGGATCCTTGTTGTGTCTTTTTCATTTTAAAGAGTATAAATGCTGTCTTTCTCCATATCCATGTCTGTAGAGAATGCTAAAACACACATTGGAGGTGTGCAACAAGAGCACAGGCTATCAATGGTCAGTGTGCATCTATCATCTCCAACAGAGGAAAACAAACAAGGGTTTATATTCAGAAGCTATTGTTTTTAAACATCTATTTATGTATTATATGTGTGTGTGTAGTTTGTACAGTGTATGTGGGCACCACATGTGCTCAGGCACCCATGGAGGCCAGAAGAGGTCATCAGATCTCCTAAAACTGAAGTTACAGAAGTTCTCAACTGATATGACTACTGGGACTTGAACTCAGGTCCTCTGGAAAAGCAGCAAGAACTCTTAGCCACTGAGTCATCTCTCTAACCCTCTGGGAGCTATTTTTATAAAGGTTACTTTAAAAATAGAAAGATTAAACTTACTAACCACATAGTTATGCTTCTCATAAAATTAAAGTGAGAAGATCTCTGGAAAGCTCAGATTGGAAAGTCTTCATTGAAAAATGTCTGATAAGAAAATGCCAATGAACTAGCTTATAGCAAATGACAAAGAGCACAGAATATTGTCGGTGTGTATTGCCTCAAAAGGTTAGTCTAGTGTGATCCCTAGTGAAGATAAAAGACTTTGACATTTCTACTTCATAAACAATCATCCTGCAGTTCATTAAAGTGACCAGTGGTCAGGATGACACAATGCAACTGACTGATGCTAGGATCATATTTTCTTTAAATGTTTAAGCTACTGTAACATATGTACATTTATACATACATATATACATACATACATACATGCATTTCTGGGCATTGACTCAGCCTTGCAAATGCACATCACAACACTCTACCCCTGAGCTATAGCCCAAGCCCCATCATATTTACTTCCTTCATTGAATTCCCCTTTACTCCTTATCAGAGAAAAACACCCAGAAAAAAGGCAAAGTCAAGAAATGAGTAATAAGAAAAAATGGCCATGATATTATTAAAACCAGGAAATAAAATAAACCTAACCATTTTCTGGATTAAATAGATTCTGCCAACTTGCTAAGTGAGCTAGCGATTTTAATCCTTCATTACAACTAGTTCCACATTGCATGGTGCTGACCTTGCCATGGTGTCTAACTTGGCTTGAATCCCATCCTGGACATAAAAAATGAGCAACCTTCCTAATGCTACAACCCTTTAATACACTTCCTCATGTTGGATTGACCCCCAACCATAAAATTATTTCATTACTATTTCATAATTCATTGCTACTGTAATTTTGCTACCATTGTGAATCGTAATATAAATATCTGATATGCAGGATATCTGATATGTGACCCTCTAAGGGGTCATGACCTCCAGGTTGAAAACTGCTGCCATAAACACTAGAGGGGACAAGGTTTGATTTCTGCACTCATAGAAGATCAAAACTGAAGGAAGACAGGCCTATTGTACAGTATGGCTTTCCACAGGTGACCAGAGAGTGAACACAGAATTGAACTCCTAGAGTGAAGTCATCAGATCAGGAAAGCTTATGCTGCAGGGAGATTTCATTGGCTAACTTTACCTGAGCAAGGCATTCAAGTGTCTCAAACTTGCTCCATTTGTATGACTCACAACACTTCAACAGCAAGGACGCCTGTACATCATGTCTGAATTGTTATAATTTCACCTCGTATGACCCTATACATCAACAGGACTACATTCTACCATCTTGTTTCAAAACAAATTTCCATTTTAGTATAAGGCCCTGGGTTCAACCAGAGAAGCAGAGTCTTCATGAGAAATCTATTTTTAAAGAGAAAAGATTCAGAGCAAGGCATGGTGCTGTGCATGTCTGTAATCCCACCACTTGGAAGGTGGAGGTAAGAGGATCAGAATTTCAAGGCTAGCCTCAGCTACAAAACAAGATGGAGGCCAACTTAAAATTAGAATGCTACATCTCAGGCCAAAGGTTTCTGTTTTTGTGTTTTGTTTTTTGAGACAGGGTTTTCTCTGTGTAATAGGGCCCTGGCTGTCCTGGACTCACTTTGTAGACCAGCCTGGCCTCGAACTCACAGACATCTACCTGCCTCTGCTTCCAAGTGCTGGGATTAAAGATGTGCATCACCACAGCTGGCAGAAGTTTTCTGATTTTAAAATAACTTAGAAATCCAGGCATTGTGGCATACTGTGTATTGCCAGTCCTTGCAAGTTAGATACAGGGAGATCAGGAATTTAAGGATATCTTTAATTATGTAGTAAGTTTGATACCAGCCTGAGATCCTGTCTTCATTACCCCCCACCTCCCACCCCCCAATGTAAGTAAACCACTGGAGAGATGGCTCAGTGTCTAAGGGCTTAAGTCTGTTTTATAACACCCATTCTGAACTTCTGGAATCTGACTTTCAGGGCTCTGTAGGCAATTGTACACAAATGCTCATGCCTTGACACACAAACCTACAGACACACAGACATGGATACAGACACATAAATAAACACACACATACACATAATTAAAAATAAACAAAAGCACTTAGAATATTTAAACCTCAGAGAAAACAAGGCACTTCCTGTCCTGTTAAGCACTACATAGGGACCCTATTTTTGTGATCTATTCATGACCATATATGGCCATACCAGAACACAGCAAGTGTGCAGTAATTACTAGGTAAGGAATGACTTTCTTTTACTAATTCTGAGTAGTTGCTATGGGTATCTGGTAGCATTTGTTAAGAAGCATGATGCTGATTCAGTGATGGATGAGTATAGTGTCTGCTGTGTGGACAGCATGGCACAGTTTAGGGTACTTAATGCATGTTTGCCATGGATGTGTTAAACTACTTGTCTGCTAGCTAATATTGCAGACAATTGTTGATCATAAAAAAGGAGGTTATATAACTGGGACAAGGGTGAAGGCTACTGACTGCAAGATGAAGGGGCTTTGGTGCAGAAATGTGAATTTCAAAAAAACAGATGTTGCTGCTTCCTTGTTTGGCCCAAGAACACTGTCTTTGGGGGAAAGGGAAGCGCTTCAGGCTTTCTTATTAGTCGTTTATTCTATTGTGTTTTTCCAAAAATTAAAAGGTTATGTTGTACCACACCACCGTGTTTTAACTTTTCTGTAATTGAATGAAGCTAGTGAAGTGGAGTGAAAAGGTTTTCATGTTTATCTGTTGAGACTGAGCATGCACTGTGCTAATTTCACACTCCTTGAGCACGCATTACCCTTGAATGAGAAAGGAGATACGGCTGTTGAGGCTCACAGATAAAGACATGATTTTAAGAAACAAAGAAGTGGATTTAAAATTTCTCATCCCCAGAGACTTATAAGTTCTTTTAGTTAGGAAGCAGATGTACTCACAGGTCTATTACAGGTCTAGCTACTGTTCCCAAGTTAGATTAGATTAGGCCGCAAGGCTTCAGTTGGCTCTCTAGTGGGATACTTGCACATGTTGTTAAGAGTCTGGGATAATTTCATGGGTGGATGGAGAACTTTGACAGCATAAATGCAAGGGTCTAATGCCTACCTCCACTCAAGATTGTATGACTCGTGTCAGCGGCATATGAAACAGGGTTAAGTCACACTTAGACTAGAGGAAACTTTCTAGCCAGGGGGGAAGACAGTTGAGGTTTCTATCATGTGATCATATGTGGAGACAACTGCTTCCACCCTATGCTAGAATCATCCCTTCATTCATTTAATAACTATTCCGTTGGACCTGACTGAGGCCATTATTTGTAAGGAAGTCAGTTCCATTTGTTTAATTTATGCTAGAACCTCAGACAGGGACTGAGATACAGGTAGTTTGGGGGAAGGAAATACCTTAAGGCCTGGATAAGCAAGTAGAAAACCATCAGACAGGAAGGGGGGAAAGGTAATGTTATATATCACCAAGCAGGTGAATACTATAAGCAACTAAGTCTCAATACTCATGGCTAGCCCTGAGAAGTTGTCTGGAGCTTACATAAAATCTCCCATGACAGTGAAGTCTAGAGCCCCTATGCACTTACATACTTGATTGTGTCCATGGTGGGGCAAGAGGATGAGGGGCATCAACTTCTGAGGAGGAATGCTGTCAGTTCGCCATGACTGTTTGCCTTTGCTGTAGGTGAACTTAGGCGAGCCAGGAGGCTATTAGTTGCAACATGACTATCAGCTTTTACAAACTCCTTCCTTTCTGCAACTAACAAACTTCAGAGTGAGGGAAACACATAGTTGCCATGGAGATCACACAATGCTGAACTGAAAAGACTGCCACTTACATTGATGAGAACTTAACTGTTCCTGGATCTGTGCAATGAAGAGGATATAAAGTTTATAGTATAAACCATTATACTATTATATAGTTTATAATAGTTGTATTAATCAGGGTTCTTGAATCACAGAACTTATGGGTAGTCTCTATATAGTAAGAGAATGTGTTGATGACTTACAGTCTGTAGTCTAACTCCCCAACAATGGTCAGCAGCAGCTGTGAATGAAAGTCCATGGATCTAGCAGTTGCTCAGTCCCACAAGGCACACAGGCTAAGAAGAAGATGGAATCTTCCTTCTTCCAATGTCCTTATTTAGGTCTCTAGCAGAAGGTGTGTTCCAGATTAAAGGTGTGTACTACCATGCCTGGATCTGGTACTTGCTTTGTCCAAGGCTAACCTTGAACTCAGAGGTTTCCTTGCCTTAGTCTCTTGGGATTAAAGGCATGTACTACTTTGCCTAGGGCTAAGCTTTCCAAGACTACTATGCCTCAAGATCTCCACGTCAAGATCCAGGTCAGAAGTTTGTATCTCCCAGCCTCAAGATCAGGATCACAGGTGTGCCTTCTAATTTTGGATTGTAGTTTGCTCCAGATATAGTCAAGCTGACAATCAGGGAATAGCCACTACAATAGTCTAAACCATTCACATAGTCCTCATTGGTATAGTAGACATCCCTTGAAGCTGCACAAGAAGAACCTGCAAGACTTTGTCTATTGCCTGTCTTATAAGAAAATCCACCAATGAAGAATATTATTCTCAATATTACTGTAGAAAGATAAAGAAATTTCAGAACAAAGCAAGCACAGGACATGGTTAATTTTTGTTAGGTTGCCACTAACTATGAGAATCACCTAAAAGGGGAGCCTTAATCAAGAAACTGTCTAGATCAGGTTTGACTGTAGGAATTGTCTTGATTGTTAATAAATGTAGGAAGGCCATTGTTCATTGTGAGCAGCGCCATTTCCTAGGTGTGTGTATTTGGGAGAGGGGGCATGGGACTGAAAGACCCCCGAATTGGGGAGACCCTCACTCAAGCCTCGGGAAAACATAACCACCCAGTGACTCATGAGAGACTGAACTTGCTGCAAGTGCACGAGGTTTATTCAGGGAAGCAGTGCACTGGGCCGAGCTCATAACCCACACAGGGGCAGAGGAGATCGACCCCAAGCAGCTGAAGTTAGGGGTATTCATAGGGAAAAATCACAAAGCAAAAGGGGGAGCAGGGGGAACATGCGTCATGGGAAAGAGCAGAGGGGCTCAAAACAGAGGTCACTGTGACATTTTTGGTTGATCAACAGGATAGGAGTCAAGTCAAAACTACTACTTTCCCAAAACAATTTTCAGAACAGAGTTCATCATGACATTTCATGGTGGGCCTGATTTTGGAACAAGGTAAAAACAACCATTCTCAGAACTGTCTAAGGGGGGTGAGCTTAGCCCATCTCAGGCCCTGGGTGGCCTAGGGCTCTAGTGCTGAGTCTAGGGGTATTTTTCTCCCATTTCTTCCAGGGTCTTTCAGGACATTGTCCTGAATTATATAAGACAGGAGAAACCTAGAATCTACGTGAGAGTAAGCAAGGAAGGATGTGTTTTAAGTTCCTTCCTTAATTGCTCTGCAGGACTCTAACCTGGAATTGTAAGCCAAATAAACTCTTCTCTCCCCTAAATTGTTCGTCTGTACCAGAGTATTTGTCACAGTCACAGACATGAAACTAGAACAAGGCTCTGGAGGACCTTGGCTTGACTCCAGCACTGCACAAGCCTGGCCTGGTGTGCTGATGACCTGTAATTCTAGCGCTAGGGAGGCTGAGACAGGAGAATGAGAAATCCAAGGTCACATTCAGCTACAGGAGAATCCAAAAATTCAACCCAGCCTGGGATATATAAGACAACGTCTCGAAAAATATTTGGGAAATAACAGCAGTAAATTGAACAAAATTAAAAATGAGCAAGGGGAACAGGACTGTTCATGGAGATTGTGGTAGCATGTCCCCTTGTAACTATTTGGGGAAGGGATGGCCATTTCACATAACAGCACTGAGCTTATGACAAAACAAAGTTATTCATCCACTTTAAAGAACAGTTCTTGGAAGCATGCTCACTAGGGGATGGATGCAGATGATGGATATTCGGTCTGTAACATTAAGCCTAATGTGTTCATTTAGAGTGCATGCTGGTGGCTGGGAAGAATAAAAGGTTGTACTCTTTGGTAGAGAGGCCTGCTGTTTACTTGACAGAAGGTAATAAATAAAAACCCTGCAGTGCCCCACAGCACTTTGGAAGGTTCAAGATGAAGAAGGTAAAACATGGCCAATTGAGCATGCGGCAGTCAGGTAATGGTGAGGGAGCCAGGGAATAGAAGTTCAAAGTGAGGCCCATCATTCTTTAAAACTTCTCCTTAGTGGGGAATTACTTGTGGTTCTGAGCACTTACCAGAGCCTTGGCCAATTACTGCAGCCTTCTCTCCTGACTTCAGAAACGCAATGACTCTGGAGGGGGTGGGGCTTATTGTTATATCCTCTCTTCTCTCTCTTTCTCTCTGACATAGGTCTTAGGTAGACTAGGTTGGTCTCAAACTAGCTATGTAACTGATAATGACCTTGGACTTCTGATCCCTGTGCTAAGATTATAGGCCACCATAGGCAGTTTTTGTGGTATGCCTCGTGCATGCTAGGCAAGCACTCTTATTGAGTTTTGTTGATGAAAGAAACAACTCTCACCTTAAAGGGGTAAGAGACAGTTTATTCTGGAACCAAATGAGTGGCCAGGGTCTGAGAACATAGCTTAAGGTTATCCTAAATTCCAGTTTTCCAGTGTGATAACAGTGTGGTGAAGGTTTTGTGGTAACAAGCCAAATAAAGTCGTAATTTAAGGCACAGAAAATATATATCAGGTTGGTAAGTTGAAGGAAATCAGAGAAATCTCTGCTGGGCCTCTGATGGTATCTGGTAACATTTTTAGCCTTTTGGCTGTTGGTCACTAGGGTTCTTTTTAAACATTCCACAGGATTTCCCCAATGGCCACAAAGATGTTATGTCTTATATTAAGGAAGGCAATAAGTGGCAATTAGGGGCCCCTATGAATTGGCTCAAGATAATTTGGCTCAGTACTTGGCTCAGCAACATTCCAACCTCTTCACAATCAATAGTAGAGTTCTAATCAATTAAATGACCTTGTAAATGGCTCAGCCTAATGTGTGATTCTTTCTCTGGGCTTCACAGCTCCATCTCCAAGCCAAGCTTTTTTTGGTGAGACATGCTTTATTTTGAGATTAAATACATTAAAATTGTTGCACTTTCTTCAAAGAAAAAGCATCTCTATATTGTAATAAATACATATAAAAATTGCCATGGGGGTAGCTGGGATTGTAGCTCACTGGTAGAGCCCTTACCTAATGTGCTTGAGGTGTGAGACCCTGCACCACCGAAGGGGTCGGGCTGAGGACATGTTTAGCTTACAGTTAAGTAGTAAGGAGTACATTCCATTCTTATGGAAGCACCATAAACCATCTCATGAAACTATTCAGCTGCTCCTTAAATAACGGGTGTGTGTTTCCCCTCTCCTTGACCCTGGCAATCTCCAGTCGATTTCTACCTTTATGGATTTTACATCTCTGTGTACCTTACAGAGTCCTTATGGATCTTCTCTGTCCTTTCTAAACCCTAGCCATGTCACAGAGCAGTTTCTTCAAGCTTCTCCCATGTTACAGCATGTGTGAGATTAAAGCTGAGTAACATCTTATGGTAGGTGTAAATGTACATGAACTTTTGGGTTTTAAGGAAGGTGTTTCTGAAATGTGCATACATGTTCTTGTTTGCTTTCCGCTGCAGTGACAAAAACACTGGCCAAAACCAATCTGGGGAGAAAGTGGTTTATTCTGTCTGTCAGGATACAGTCCACCATAAAGGCAGGCAAGGGCAGGAACTCAAGGAGGGGCAGAGGTCTAATCACAGAGGGGTACTGCTGTTGTGCCAGGAACTGGTCGTGAACCCCAAAAGACCATCAAGGAGCCTAACCCAATGCAATTGCATTAGGGTCTCTTTATTCAAGCTGGAGCTTGGGTCACACCACCATCTATGATGGGAGAGTACACCCCAGCCCAGTTTTAGGCAAGCATTTATAGAGGCAATAAGGGGGTATCTAGCCTCGTACACATCTGATGGGGGGGGGGATTATGGCCTTTAACATAATTTGGCTGGTGCTGAGAGCCAAACCATGAACTTAACTTCTGTTTTCCTCCTGATTGGTGGTTGTGTAAGACTCTGGGGAGTCTTAACTTACCAAAGACGCTCTGAATGGATACACAGAGTCGGGGATTGATGCAACATACAAGAGAAATTTATTGATTCATCAGCATGCTGAGGCCGCTCTACATACCAAGATGGGAGAGTGACCCCCAGGGCCTGTTCAGGGACCTTAAATAGGAGCAGCTGCCATTAGGTACAATGTGATTGGCAGAACAGTGTGACTTTTAAACTGATTGGTCTTTAGAGAATGAGGTAGCAGGGGCTTAATCAGCCCTTCCCTCTAAGCCTACGTGCTTTCTAACATGTTTCTTCTGTGTGCTGGGGGGGGGGCATCTGCTAGCTAGGTGACCTTATCTCTGGAGATGGGAGGAGGGGAGGAAAAGCATCTCTTTCAGTTGTTAGGAAGTGAAGTGCCAGGGGCAGGCTTGTAACCTGGGGGTGCAGATTTGTTGGGGAATAACCTGGAAACTGGTGCTAGATACAGGTCTTGTGGGGGGTAGCCTGGAAACTGGTGCTAGACACAGGTCTTGTGGGGGGTAGCCTGGAAACTGGTGCTAGACACAGGTCTTGTGGGGGGCAACCTGGAAACTGGTGCTAGTTACTCATCTGTTAGATTAGTTGAGTTCAACCTTAGGTCAGGTTCTCTGAGATGGAGTCTGAATCCAAAAGATTTGGTCTCTCTTGCTGCTTACTGGCTTGCTCACCTTTCTTTCATATACAACCCAGGGCTACCACCCCCCGTGGCTGAGCCTCCCACATCAGTTATCGCTCAAGAAAATGTCCCATAGGCCAATCAAGGAGGCATCTTCTCAGCAGAGGTTCCCTCTTACCAGACGACCCTGCCTTGTGCTAAGCTGACCAGCACAAGCAGAGAGAGAGAGAGAGAGAGAGAGAGAGAGAGAGAGGTCATCTTTCTTAGCTTTCCTAGATTTGCACTAAAACTGATAAGAAAGTACATAATCAGATATTTGTTACCAACCACACAGACAGATTCTCTGTGTAGGCGTACTTATGACCATAGATGAATCAAAATTAAAATATTGTTACCCCCAAACGGCATGATTTCATTAAGAGCGTTCCTCGTGTTATTGCGCATTCTGTTTTCACAAATGCACAATCCCACTTATCACCGTCACAGCCATACAGTACTCTCACTGTCCTGAGAATCCAGAATGCTCTGCCTGCTCATCCCTCTTTCCCCCAGAATCTGGTAACCACTGATTGCACTGTCTAGGTAAGCACTCTCCCCTGAGCGGTCCCCTCAGCCCCACTACTCTTTATTGTCTCTCTAGAGCTGTCCTGTCCTTGGTGTCTGCTATGTGCTCAAATCTCATCTTTTCTTCTACACCGTTCTGGTGAAGGAACTCAGGGTCAGTCCTGCCTCATACAAATGTCACTTAATCTGGGTGTGATGCATGCCTGTGATCGTATAACTCAGGGGCAGAGACAGGAGGATTATGACCTTGGGTTACTTAGCAAGTGTGTGGCTGGGTTGGACTATTTAGCAAATCTCTCCCCCTCCCCCCCCCACTGTCTCTCTCAAAAGTTAAACAGGAAGCAGACTTCTTAATCTACCAAATTTCAAGTGGAGTGTAACCATGATTTAAAAAATGAGAAAGCAAGTAGTAGGCTGGGGAGATGGCTTAGCTGACAATAGCACCCCTTGCCCTTGCATAGGACTTTGGTCACCAGTACCAGCATCAAGCCGACTCTAACTTTCTGTAACTCCAGATGCAGGGGGATGTGCTGTCCTCTTCTGACCTTGAGAGCACTGGCATACATGGGTACATATAGATGCTTGAAAACACACACACACACACACACACACACACACACACACACACAAATAAATTAAGTTGTAAAGAAAAATTTCAAGTGGGGGGCCAGCAAGATGGCACATCTGGTAAAGGTGCTTGCCACCAAGCCTGATGATCAATCCTTCCAACCCATACAGTGGAAGGAAAGAACTCACTCCAGTTTGTCTTCTGACTACCACAGAACGCTATGGTGGTGTTGCCTGTGCCCTGGACAGGCTCCTCTGGGGGCAGGTGAGAAACGCTGCAGCAAGCTCATCTGAACGCTGCTGCAGCAAGCTCCTTTAATACCTTCCACTCACGCCCCATTGGTCCCAAGAAAGCGTCTCTTCTAAACAGCAGTTCTTGATTGACTGGCATTATTTACACTAGCAATCCTTGGTCTCTCAGGAAGTCCTCAATTAGGTCCTCCTGCAGGAAATGCTTCTGAAGCTGCACCAACCCCAGCATTTACATAGAGGCAGCCCTGCCGTTCCTGCTTTGTGGTGGGAGAGAGGGTGGACACACAACTGCACATGAGTAGTAAATAAGTATAATAAAAAGTTTAAAATCAAGTTGGGAAAAGCAAGAGGGTTATACAGAAAAATATCAATATCATTATAGAGAGATAATCAGTGATTAGCAATTCTGATAGAGTGAATTAATTTGAAAAAAAGTTTTTATCTGGGCTTAGCTAGAAAAGCGTGGGTCAATACAGAACATTTTTATTTATGCTTGTTTAAGAGACTGAGCCACACCTGTGTGTTTTTGTTTCTTCTTTTTTTAAATTACATTTATTTATTTAGTGTGAGTGTAGGGGTGCCCATGTGTTCGGGAATGTGTGCGTTTGCAAGCATTCGTGTGTGTGTGTGTGTGTGTGTGTGTGTGTGTGTGTTTGCCGTGAAGTGAATGTGGAGATCAGGAACAACTGTCAGGAGTTGGTTCTCTCCTGGTCCCAAGGCTCAAACTCAGGTTTTTCAGGTTTATTGTGTCTGCTGTACATTTCTGACCCACACTCTAAACAAGGAAGCTCATTTCCTTGTCTGTTTTTGAGGTAGGTAGAGTCCAGGTTTGCCTCAAACTAACCATGGGACTGAGAATGGCCTTGAGCTTTTAAAAAGCAAAATACAATTTTAAGTTACTCACTGAGGACCTCACACACATACACAATGTATTTTAATCATATCCACCCACTACTTCCCCTCCAGCTCTCCCCCGACATTCCCCTGGTATGCCCCTCTCCTACCTTCATCTTTTAAAAAACTTGATAACCCAGTGAATCCAGTTAGTGCTTCCCACATGTTCTTGGTGTGAGGTTATCCACTGAAGCACAAGCAACCCACCAATGGCCACATCCCAAAGAAAAATGACAGCTCCTCCTCCAGCAGCCATTAAATGCCTCATGGGACCCTTCCCATCCATGCTGGAATTCTGGCTTGTTTGATCTTGTAATCATGGCTGCTGTAAGTTCCATAAGAGCAATGATCACACCATGTCCAGAAGACAACACCCCACAGCACTCCTATCCGTTTCCCAAGGCTGACAGTTTTTTCTGTCCCCCCTTTCCACAATGTTCCCTGAGCCTTGGGAATACGGGGTTGGTACAACTGTCTCATTTAGGCTGAGCATCACAGTAACTTATTTTTAGTGCTTTGACCAGTTATGGATCTCTGAGTTAACTACAGGCCACTGCAAAAAAACCAGCCTTCCCGATGCAGGCGAAGATCAACACAAATCTATAGGCATAAACATAAATGTTTGGAGTACATTTTGACAACATGACTGAAGATGCCCTTGGACTTTTATTCCTTTTGCCTCTGTACCCTGTGTGCTGGGATTATAAGTGTGTGTCAGCATGCCAGGTTTCTCCTCATTCCTGCAGAAGAAAATCAGCCCATGCTCTCCTTGACCATAACGCTACACCAAAGCTGAGGAAAATCATTGGATACCATTATCAGTGTCAGGTAAGTGTCACAGGGCAACATGTAATTATTTAGTGGCACTTCAGTGGTGGGGAGCAATTACAGAAGAGGCATTCCTTTGTCATACATCATTATGACAGGACTATGGGCCTGATGCATAGTAAATGCACAAAGCTCAAGGCTTTAGGATAATTTCCACACTTCACAAAATGAAGGTCTTTGTCAGAGAAGGTGACAATTAGCCAAACAGTATTCCATCATGATTATTTTTGTACATCTTGAAAACTGAGCCACAACTTCACCTTGGGTTAAATATGAAATAAAAATCCAATTATGGAAGATAATTGAGTCACTCTTTGGAAAGTGTTGGTAGGTGTATTTCAGCTTGTTCACAGAGCAGGATGAGAAATTAAGCAGTATCTTGTGAGTAGATGTCAGCACAATACAGGTTACCAACAAAAGCATACAAATGACAGTGATTGCAGTACTAATGAGTATTCATTAGAGATGTCCTGAGGCTGAAAACAGATGCACTACTCAGAGATGCGCAGGTCTCATCAACCTGCACACAGCTTCTTTCCTCTGCAGTCGTGAGTTATACATTACATCAAAGATGACCTCTCAATGCTTCCTGTTGCCATATATTCACATCCATATGTCATTCAAGTGTGCTTGCCGAAAACATGGGATGTCATCTCAGGGATTTGGTTACAAAATATGGTAGCTTTGTTTTTCATGCTGATGATTCTGTCCAGGGTTCACACATTGTAAGCTCACATACCATTGATGGAGCTATACCCCAGAGCAAACAAAACTGTGGCTTCTTTCTTGGGTGCTTTCTCCTTTCTTGATCACTTACTCTGATGGAAGTCGGGTGCCATATGGCAGGTTCCCATGTTATATGTGTGAATTTTAGTCCAGAGGACCCTCGCTGGGGCCTGACTGGAGGGTATTAAAGAAGCTTGCAGCAGAGTCTGTATGGAGTCTGTTGTTGACTCCGTGCCACCTCACCTCCAACCCCCAAAAGCAGGTAGGGTCAGGCAGTGAGTAGTCCAGGGCACAGGCAGCACTAGCTACTTCCTCAGCAACAGTCTCTAGCCTCTATGCCCCGTAATTGGAATGTCCCTAGAGATGGAGCAAGATAAAGTCACCCATTCTGGAATTCCCTAGTGTGCTTTAAATCAGGCCTGCAAGCTCACTTGGTTGTCTACCTTGGTAATGGGAGACCCCAGCATGCTGGACTTTTACAGAATAAAACACTCTTTGTGTTTACATACCATGAGTCTGGGGTATGATTCTTGAGTGAATCATGGACTCTTACAAAAGAGTCTATTCCTGCAACCTTAACAAATTCCCCACGATGGCTTCTAGAGTAGCAGGGGACTGTCAGAAGTGGCACTTGTCCAAAACAAGTACAGACCCAAAGCTCTGGCTTTTCTCACAAATGCCCTCTGCTGGTAAAGTTGTCTGATTTGTCGCCTGCCTTCTTTCATAGGCTAATCTCAACACCTCCTCCTGTGTGTTATTCTCCTGCCACACCTATATGCAGAAGCCACTGTGCAAGAAGCTGAGATGGCCTTAGTTGTCAGAGAGTGAGAGGATGAAGTCCCTCACTGAATGAACTGTGAAGATCTGATGCTCACAATACAGGCAAGCCTTGTGAAAGAAGACTCCTCCTCCTCCACTGAGCCCACAGGATCAGCTGACAGATGACCTCGGGCTCCTGACAAACTCCCAGCCAGCAGAGCCCAGAGAAGCCTCATCTAGATCTAGCTCCATTGAAACTGTGCAATACTAAATGTGGGCTGTCTGAAACTGCTAAGTAGTGTGAACTAACAGAAATTTATAAAAATCAAGCAAACTTCTTTCCTTCTTTCCCCTCTCTTTAATTGTTTATAGTACAAAAGCTTAGTGCAAATTGCTGAGTGAGTGTGTATGTGTATTTTGTGGCACTAAGGAGCCACATGGGTCTATCACAGAAATGTGAAACTAAATAATAGCACAGACACTACATACTGTCATCATCTGATTCATCGTCCTTTTTTTCAGTTTCCTCCTTTAGATCTCTCAGAACAATTCATGTCTTCCTTTCACCAACCCAGCTGAGCTCTAGTTAAAAAGCTTTACCCTTAATTCATTATGTACAATATAAATTATTCGTGCAACTTCTTTAACTTTTAATTACACTGCGTCATTCCTTTCATCTGAAGGTCTTCTGTTTGTGTCTTTGCAGCTTGCATGGATTTTCCAAAGCCTCAGCCCCAGTAACCACATGAACCACCTGATGGGTCAATCGTACAGATCTGTACACAATCATTCTCCCTGTTAAACCCCAAAATGGGACTGCAGCCCAAAGGTCTAAGAGCACTGTAGCTTGTATAAGCATGTATGTACACAGCTGCCCCACAACACTTTCTTTTTTAGATTTTAGATTAATTTTTATTCAACAATAAAGAACTAATAAAAAAAATGGTTATTACCTAACCCAGGAAAAGGAAAGAGAAGATGCAGAAAGAATACACAAGAACCTGGTTGGTTGGAGAATACCGTGAAGTCTTACTTACAAATGAGACTCGTGAAGACATGAGACTAGGGAGGGAAACCTACTTGGGAAAACCATAACCTGAATTTTCCATCAGATTTATTGAAATAACATTAGTTATAGATCCAAGAAACTCAGCAAACTAAACGGCAGAAATAGCACCATCTGTGTCAAACTTGAAATTGGGAGATGTGTTTGTTAAGTTTTGAATGTATCCATATTAGACATTTAGGAAAGTGATGATAGAAAAATATATTGATGCTCATCGAAAATAACATAGCCTTTTAAAAATCCAGTTGTAATTTGTTCTGTCCATATACTGTCAGATGTGTGGCCTTCCACTGGAGTGTGGTCAGTTTACCAGGGGCTTTTTTTTTTTTTTTGGAAAAAAAAGAAATCTTTTTATTTTATGTGCATGGATGTTTTGTCTGCATGTTATGTCTAAGCACTGCATGAATTCAGTGCCCACGGAGACCATTAGAGGGCACTGGGTCCCTTGGGACAGGAGCTACAGGTAGTTGTGAGCTGACATAGGGTGCTAGGACCTGAAATCTGGTCCTCTGGAAGAGCAGCAAGTTCTGCTGACCACTGAGTCATCTCTCCAGTTGTGAAGAGCTACACTTTTTTTTTTTTTGTAGCCATGAGGGTGTGTTTTTTTTAATAATAAAATTTAATTGTTAGAGAATTTTAGCGAGATGTTCCATATAACAGTACAAATCAATACAGTACTTCTAATGAACAGTTTGCCAACAAGTACTAAAGTATAAATTGTGTATAAAATTTTATCTAGTAAACTTATTTCTAGGAATTTATGTTGACAGAAATATGTATGTACTGTAGGATATCTATCAAGATATTATATACAATGATAAATTATGAGAAACATGTCAAAATTAAATACAGAATTAATAAATTGTGAAATTACTTGTAGACATTTCCATAATAATTAAAATACTTTTTTTGGCTAAAACTTTAGAAGCCAATATTATCATCATCTTATACTTTCACATTATAAATATGATTAAAATAAATTAAATCACTTTGTAAGAACATTATGCAATTGGAAATTATTTCTGACAGATCAACTCTTACAGTTTTATGGGCATTCATTTTTTTCTCCTTTGAAATTACAAAGGAAAGTTGACTTCAGTCAAAATAGCACACAACCTAATCTCATAAGTCACACGTTTAATGTTACTTGTTTTCAGTAGGCTTTGAAAACCTTACTACTGTCACACTCAACTAGAAATAAGTTGACAACTCTTGACTAAATTCAGAGAAAAATAAATACTAGTCTTCTAAAATATATAGGAATCACCTCCCTAATGTGAACATAAAATTCAAATACTTTCAATGTTCTCCCTTGAAGATATGTTAGCTTCACTCTGAGCTAAGAGCACCATTCCTTTGCATTTCCCAAGGCCATTACACTGAGATTCATCAGATACCTATAACACTTGCTGAAGTTAACCCTTAAATATTTCTATTTGACCAGTATGAAGTGTCTTTCCTTATCTTTTTTGATAACTTTTGGTTGAAAGCTGATTTTATTCAATATTAGAATGGCTACTCCCACTTGTTTCTTGGGACCATTTCCTGGGAAAATTGTTTTTCAACCTTTTACTCTGAGGTAGTGTCTGTCTTTGTCACTGAGGTGCATTTCCTATATGCAGCAAAATGCTGGGGTCCTGTTTACATATCCAGCCTGTTAGTCTATGGCTTTTTATTGGGGAATTGAGTCCATTGGTGTGAAGAGATACTAAGGAAAAGTGATCGTTACTTCCTGTTATTTTTGTTGTTAGAGGTGGTATTATGTTTGTGTGGCTATCTTCTTTTAGGTTTGTTGAAAGATTACTTCTTGCTTTTTCTAGGGTGTAGTTTCCCTTCTTGTGCTGGTGTTTTCCATCTATTATCCATCTATTTGTAGGGCTGGACTTTTGGAAAGATATTGTATACATTTGGTTTTGTCATGGAATATCTTGTTTTTTCCATCTATGATAATTGAGAGTTTTGCTAGGTATAGCATCCTGGGTTGGCATATGTGTTCTCTTAGGGTCTGTATGACATATGCCCAGGATCTTCTAGCTTTCCGAGTCTCTGGTGAGCAGTCTTGTGTAATTCTGATAGGTCTGCCTTGATATGTTGCTTGACATTTTTCCCTTACTGCTTTTAATATTCTTTCTTTAGTGTATTTTGTGTTTTGATTATTATGTGACAGGAGGAATTTCTTTTCTGGTCCAGTCTATTTGGAGTTCTGTAGGCTTCTTGTATGTTCATGGTCATTTCTTTCTTTAGGTTAGGGAAGTTTTCTTCTATAATTTTGTTGAAGCTATTTACTGGCCCTTTAAGTTGGGAATCTTTATTCTATTCTATACCTATTATCCTTAGGTTTGGTCTTCTCATTGTGTCCTGGATTTCCTGGATGTTTTGTGTTAGCACCTTTTTGCTTTTCGAATATTCTTTGACTGTTGTGTCAATGTTTTCTATGGTATCTCATGCACCTGAGATTATCTCTTCTATCTCTTGTATTCGGTTGGTGATGCTTGCCTCTTTGACTCCTGATCTCTTTCCTAGTTTTTCTAACTCCCGGATTGTCTCCCTTTGTGATTTCATTATTGTTTCTGTTTCCATTTTTATTTTTAGATCCTGGATGGTTTTGTTCAATTCCTCCACCTGTTTGGTTGTGTTTTCCTGTAATTCTTTAAGGGATTTTTGTGTTTCCTCTTTAAGGGCTTCTAGCTGTTTACTTGTGTTCTCCTGTATTTCTTTAAGGGAGTTATTTATGTCCTTCTTAAAGTCTATCATCATTATGAGAAGTGATTTTAGATCCAAATCTTGCTTTTCTGGTGTGATGGTTTATCCAGGATTTGCTATGTTGGGAGAATTCATTTGCTATGTTGGGTTCTGATGATGCCCGGTAACCTTGGTTTTTGTTGCTTATGTTCTTGCACTTGCCTCCTGCCATCTCGTTATCTCTAGTGCTACCTGCCCTCCCTTTATCTGATTGGAGCCTGTCCTTCCTGTGATCCTGGTTATGTTAGAACTCCTCAGAGACAGCTGTCTCTAGGATCCTGTGATTCTGGGGTCCTGTGATCCTGAGATCCTGGGTGTGTCAGGGCTCCTGGGAGTCAAGCTGCCTCTGGGACCCTGAGATCCTGGTGTGACCAAGCTCCTGGGATCCTGGGATCCTTTGAGTGTTAGAGTACCTGGGAGTGGAGCTTCCTCTGGGTGTTGTGGGACTGGCTGAGGAGTTCATACCCAAGGTCTGCTCAGGGCACTGGCCCAGACTGGAAGGAACCTGTGCCACTGGTCTGTCGGGGTTCCTGGGTTCCTGGATCCAGCTGGTTCCAGTTACTCCCATTGTTGGGACAGATGTTGTGTCCTCCTCACCTCTGATCCTATGATCCTGGGCGTGTTAGAGAGCCTGGGAGTGGAGCTTCCTCTGGGTGTTGTGGGACTGGCTGAGGAGTTTGCGCCCAAGGTCTGCTCAGGGCACCGTCCCAGACAGGAAGGACTTGAAAGATGTTTTAAGGGAATGTTACAGATCTGCACTTGGAAGCTTCTTCTGTTATGTCTGCTAATGACTGAGCGTCGGCCAATGAGCCTGTAAGTCTCATTCCAGCATGTTGATCAATACGTTACATTTTTTAAAAAAGAAATATAAGTGGTTCCACAGTTAAAAGCACTAGCTGCACTTTCAGAGGACCCACACTCATACTGTGGCACATATGCATGCATTCATGCATGTCTGTATGTACACACACACACACACAAAATAAATGTAAAAATAGTACTTTAAAATTTTATCTTTTCTCAAGTTTGACCTAAGATTGCCAAGTGTGAGTTCTCTAATGTTTGTTTTCTACTTACTACAGTGCTTGAGACTAACCCATGTTATACACATCGTTAATTTACTTAAAATGTTTATGATTATTTGTTGTGTGTGTATAGTGTATGCAAGTGGTGTGTGTGATATGTATTTGTACATGTGTGTGAGGCTGCTCATGCCATGTGCTCTCCTGCGGAGGACAGAAGAGTTACTGAGTATCCTGTTCTATTAGGCACTCTCTGCCTTATTCACTCATGTAAGGGTCTCTCACTGAACCTGAGTCTTGTCATTTTTTGGCTAGGCTCCTGGCCAGTAAGCTCCTGAATCCATCTGTTTCTGCTCCCCAGTGCTGGGGTTGCTGGGACACTCAGCCATGCCTTGCTTTCTTATGTGATTGTTGGAGACTCAAACCCATGCTTGCATTGCAAGTGCTCTTATCCACTAAGCCATCTCACTATCCTCCAGGTTACTTTGTATTGTTGAGTAATGCTCTTTTGCAAGTGTGCACTATGATTTGTTCATCCATTCATTAGTTGGTAGACAGCTGGATATTTCCAGTTTTCCTGTTTATATAAATCGTTTAATAGTAGTGTAAAAGTTTTGGACACACTATGTTTGTCTTTTAGGGTGACAATTGTGTTTTATAATAGTTGTATAATATTCATTTCAACAAGACAGTGCCATCGTTGTTTTGCATCCTAGACAGCATTGGTCTTTTTAATTTTAGCTACTGAAGGGAATGTGTTTCTTTTTCTCTCTTTCTTTTTAAAAAAGACAAGGTCTTGCTTGCTATATAGAACTAGCTAGCATGGTACTCATTATGTAGCCCACATTGTCTTTAAACTTATAGCAATCCTGTGCCTTTGCTTTTTGAGTGCTGGATTTATAGGCACACAGTAGTATTTTACTGTGGTCTCTACTTGTATTTTTCTAATGTGGGTGCCAGTTACCAATATGGCAGCCATTGATATGTAGTCCAACACAGTAGTATATAAGCATGACTTGTATTGCCAGTAAGCTGTTGCAATAATGGCTACTGACTTTCTTCTAAGTCAAGGTCATAAAAGACATAGTTAAACAGTTGCTGAGAGAGGGAGAAAGTCTTTTCCAGGGATGAGTCCACTAATTGATTATCCAATATTAAGTATCAGTGCTAAAATCATGTGCATACAAAAACAGTAAATGGACCCAGCAGGTTGTATTTGTGTGTGTGTGTGTGTGTGTGTTTGTGTGTGTGAGACAATAATCATCAAAGAAAAAGAGGTCATGAATTTAAGAGGGACTAAGGGGGAAATGGGAGGGGTTGGAGGAAGGGAAGGGAAAAATTATGTGCATTTTAAGCTAGAATTAAAAAAAATTTGGTCTAGAAGACCAAATTTGGCTCATGGATTAAAAGTATTGGCTCCCCTTTCTCCAGAGGATCATGGTTCGATTCTCGGTACTCACATGGTGATGAACAATTGTCTGTAATTCTCGTTCCATGGACTTCACACCCTTTTCAGGCCTTCTTGGGCACATATAGACAGGCAAAACACCCATATACATATAAATAGATATACTAATTTAAAAAGATTGGGGGTGGGTAGAGAGATGGTTCAGTAGTTAGGAGTACTGGTTGCTCTTCCAGAGAATCTGGGTTTGATTCCCAGTACCCACATGGTGGTTCACAACATAACTCCAGTCCTAGGGGACCTTATGCCAAGCATTTACATGGTACATAGGCATATACACAGCAAAGCACCCATACACATACAATTTTTAAAATTTTAAAAATATGGTAGTTTCTATCTTGTTATCTTTTACAGTACTCACTCTGAGGAAAATAGTTACCATGAGGACCCATAAATAGCAACATGGAGAAGTAAATATGATGCGACAGAGGCCTCCTGCCAATCACTGATTTGTCAGTTATGGAAGTGAGCTATCACGTTAGAAGTAGATTCTCCATTTATGATCAAGTTTTATGAGATGATACTGGCCAACACTGACAGTGTAAGTTTTGAGAATCCCTGAGTTTGAACTACCTAGATTAAGTTCTCCCAGAGATAGTATGAGGTAAAAGTTGATATTTTAAGCTACTTACTTGTTAAGCTGAAGCAAGCAAATAAACGGACCAACCAAGCAACCAGAGTTCCGGACATGGAGATGGAGTATAACAGTACTTAGTGAGCTGTGGGAATGAATGCCTTGATACCAAGCAAAAGTGAAAGGGGCAGGGACTCTGAGGGGAATGCTAATGGAAGCTTACTGGTAGAGCCCAATTGTCTGAGGGAGGCTACCAATAAAGCTACCCTACCCTGTAAGAGTGTGTGGTAGGGAGTGGTAGGGAGAATCCTCAGATGGTCTTGGACGCCTGCCCTTTCATGCTCACAGTCTGCATGATTGCTCCCTGCCTGTGAGTGTGAGCAGGACCTGTGTGACAGAACCCTGCTGTCATGGCCATGTTGTGCTGTGTCACAGAAAGGGTTTCTGCAGTTGTAAATCAGGTCTCCAATAAATTGACTGAGTTAATCAAAAGGAAGATTATCCTCTGTGGCTCACACAAAGATTACCAGAGGTTAAAAAGTCCATTAGTCACTTCATTCTATGACATACCCGCTACCTGAGCTGTAGTAGGCCCTTAATATATGTGGAGGTTAGAAGGTATTTTCTAGTAAATGTAAAGACAAGTCTACTGCAAGAAACTTGCTAAAGAGTTAATGACATGTTCATCCAAGAGCACATGTTGCCTTCACAGTGAGCCAGATGAACAATTACATATCACAGCAAGTAATTTTTTTAACTTCCATTTTATTTTTAACTGACACAGTGATTGTACAAATTTATTGGGGTAGTGGGTGATAATTCAATACCTCCATACAATGTGAAATGGCTAAGTCAGCAATTAGCATTTCTAATTCCTTAAATATCACTTCTTTGTGGGTTATCTTTGAAATTTTCTATTTTCTTTGAGTTCTTAATAAAATCTATAATAGTGACTACACAGGTGGAACTATTGAGGCAGTTTTTGTGGCAGAATGCTGCTCTTGCATGTTCAAGGCCCTGGGAAGAAACACCAAATTATTATACAGGTGTAATGGCTCACAGCTCTAATCCCGACATTTAGGAGGCAGAGGCAGGAGAATTGTTGAGTTTGAGGCCACTGGTGTTACATAGTGACTTCTAACCTATCATGGGCTACAGTGAGATCTTATTCCCCACAAAACTCAAATACAAACTGAAATACACACACACACGCAGATTGTTGTAAACTAGCAATCCTATTGTCCTGCAGAGCAGAAGTACTTATTCTTCCTGTCTTCTCCCATCTACCTGAGGGCTTTGCTAGGTAAACACATATTCTACCATTGAGTTACACTCACTATTAAGCTTCATTTTTTTAAAGTATTAAATTCTATTTATTTACTTATCAATATGTTACTATGTAAAATATATTAATATGCAAAATATGATATATAATAGATATTAGGAATGTGTGTCCCATTCCTAATGTACAGGTGTAGAGATGAGGAGACAGACAGCTTGTGGGAGCTGGTTGTCCCTATCACCCCGTGGGTCCTAGGGAGTGAACTCGGGTGGCAAGATTGGTGGCAAGAGCCTTTACCCCCTGAACCATCTCACTGGCCCTATCGAATAGTAATTTGTCAGTAGCCGCCTCCAGACTTGGTGGCAAGCACCTTTACCTACTAAGCGATCTCTCTGGCCTTATCTAACTGTATTTTGATAGTAGCTACCTCCACCCTTCTTCCCTTCCTAGCCTCTAGTGATCACTCTCCTACTTTAAGTAAATTAATTTAAAGGGAAATAAATGTCAGTAGAAATGGCTTTTTTTTTTTTGATAATAAAAACGTATTTTTGTTTGACGTTTTTTTTTCTTCTGGAATTGGATCAACAGAAATCCAGATAGAGCTTGCACAGATTAAGCGAAGCAATAACCGACTTGGATTGCCGAGTGAGAAACCTTCTGGTACAGGCAGTGCCGCCAGGTCCCAGTCCTTCCTCCAGCCAGCTACGCTTCTCTGGGCTCTCCTCCAGGCTCTTCCGTAGATCCCAGCCGGGGCCACAGGCTTGTGCGAGGCCCTTACCTAGCGCATTGCGAGTAGGCTGCGGAAGGGCGGTTGGCCCGAGGTGCTCCAGACCCCACAGTCCTCCACCAAAGGTCTCAGCAACCCGCGCGGAGCGACGCACGTGCTGTTGTTGTGGTGTGACATCACGAGTTCTGCCCCGGAAGTAGTTGCTCCAAATCCCGCCCCAACATGGCGGCGCCCAGCTCTTTAAGTCGGCACCTGCTTTTGCTCAGCTTGTAATTTTAACCTTGGCGGGGTTAGCGAGACCATGGACGCACCGGGCTTCACGGCCTCGCTGGTGGTAAGTGCGGGGTAGGGATGGGCTGCTGGGTGCAGGCTGCGTGGGAGACGTAGCGGCTTCTCTGTACTGCCGCTTTCTTCCGGGTGTACGCAGTGGTCTGTCTTCGGGTCACTGGTAGCTAGGTCTAGGACTAAGCTTAGGGGCGTCCGGAGGTCTGTTCTCAAGGCTAGGTGGGTCCTGCCGGGCTTTTAGAGGAGATGAGGAATGCTTGACACATTGTCTTATCTACTGAAGGCAAAACATCTTCCCTTATACATCACATTCACCTGAACTTGAGAATTAAACATGTAAATTCACACTATTAAGGAAAACACTTACGACCCTTCCGTCCAAGACACTAGCTTGTTTTTTTGCAGTTTCTACACATTTAGTTCATAGTAATCTATTTATTTTGCTCCAAGTTTAGGCTTTGAAGAAATACTGAGTATAAGTAGTGGTTGTTGTGGAGTCGATAGATGGTTTATTGGTTAATTCTGTCAAATTTTGAGAACCCGTGCTTTTTGAGGGGCCTGTAACAGCCGGTCTGGCAGGAGATAAAAGACTCAGCAGATGTAAGAGAGTTCAGCTAACTTTGATTTCATTCTGGAGGAGTGAACAGACAAGAAATGCCTTCATTTTTAAAACGCCTCATGCAAAGAGCAAATAGAAGCCCAGAGGCATTTGTTCACAGAACTAACTGCTGTTTTGATGGGATAGAGTGCTGAACAAGAAAACCTTCCCATAAGAGTCAGGTGTTGGAGACAGTACAGAAGTGAATGCTTGGGTAAATGACAGGTGGACTAGGTTCAGGGCATATGGGAAGCGGTGATAACTGGTTATGGGCCAGGCATTGTAAATATATGAGATTCATTTGGGTTTGGGGTGATGGCTCAGGAGTTAGAGCACCTGTAGGGCAAGTGTGAGGACCTGAGTTCAGTTCCCAGAATCCTTGGAAATGCTGGGTGGGTATGGTAGCTCATCTGTAATTCCGGTGCTCACAAGGTGGAGACAAGGGATCCCTGGAGCAAGCTGGCTAGCTGGACTAGCCTTTGGTGATCTCTAGGCCCTGCCTCAGTGAATAAAGTGGAGAGACAATGAGGAAGACTTCTGACTTAAAGCTTTTCACATACCTGTAACTAACTACACGCACACATGCAAGCACATAGCACATCACACCAGACACATGACTAAAACGGTTTCATTTAATTGTATTTAATTTTCATTTACTGTTATTTACTTCTCAAAAGCTCTTAAAGCATAGGCACTCTTTCCCTCATTTTGTACATGAGGAAATAGAAACAAAATAGTTTTTGAAGAAGATCCAGGGCTCTCCCAAGGAGTTGAGCTGAAGCTAGCTAGCTCTGTCTGATAACAAACCTGTGCTCCTAAGCAGTAATTTAATCTGAATTTCTGGAGAAATGTCAAGCCCAGTTCTACAGCCACCTTTTCATTCTTAAGAACAGCCTCATTAAACAGATTGAATCCTACATTCTTCCTGTTAGGAGGAGTTGATGAATTGGCTTTTAGAGAAGTGTCCCAGGATACAAGTACCACCGTGACTGGGGAATGCCAAGAAATGTTAGCATCTTACAGTTGTGTTGGGGAAGCCCTGCAGTGTCAGAGGTGCTGGGTTAGTTGTCACTTAAGTTGGAGGTGTCTGACCTGACTTGTACTCTGAAGAATCGTGCATTATCACACATGATGGTTAGTAAGTGGAGGTGACTGACCTGACTAGTACTCTGAAGAATCGTGCATTATCACACATGATGGTTAGTGTGAAGGAAAATATAAATACACTATGAGAGGAGTAGAGGGAGGGAGCTCTTATCTAAGTGGAAGGTTGTGAATGGCTCAATGAGGACTAGAGCATTTGGTTGCTGCCAAACCAGAAGACAGGATTTTAGCAGGGATGTGTGTCTGTGGGGAGAACAGGGGAGAATTAGCTGGGTATGAAGGCCATTACAGATTGAGAGAAAAACCTAAGCAAGCAGAGAAGGAGAAAGTTCTGGACATGTTTGGGAGCCATGGTTGCAGGAGTGGGTGGTGCTCCCGGTTTTGTGAGTGTACAGGTTGCTGATGGAGAGGAGGAGCAAGAGTCCATGCGGGCGTACTCTCTCTTATTCTTTACCTAGTGCCTATCACCTGCAGCCAGTGGACTGAAGAGGTTTCGAAGGGCTAGGTATATTCATGTTGAATGGCTTTTACGTCTGCTGCAATGTTCCTTATAAACTATGAGCAATAAAAAGTAGTAATAATACTTCTCACACACCCCATTCCAGGCAGGTATTTAACTTCTAGCCCCATGTGTGCATGCTTCTAGACTTGAGGTCACACATAGTTACATGTAGTCAGAGGTGGGAATGTACAGTATGGATTGTAGTATCACTTACATGATAAATTTAAGAGCATAATGTATGTTTCTCCCCAGGGAGAGGCACAGATTGACTTTTGGGGGGGTGGTGCTGGTTGGTGCTTGAACTTAGAGCCTCGTACATGCTGTGCAGGTGCCCTACACTGTGTGTGTGTGTGTGTGTGTGTGTGTGTGTAGGCCAGAGGTCAACCTCCACTGTTGTTCCTCAAGAATTGCCTGCCATGCTTATTAGATTTTCTCCACTTGACATAAGCTAGGGGCATCTGGGAAGAGGGAACATCCATTGAGGTAATGCCTTCAGGCTGGACCTGGTGGTAGAGAGAGATGGATCTCTCTCTGTGAGTTCCAGGCTAGCTAAGGCTGCATAGTGAAACCTTGTTGCAAAACAAAACAAACAAACAAAAAATGCCTTCTCCAGATTGGTCTGTAGACAAGTCTTGGTGGGGGGGGCATTTTCTTGATTAATGATTGATGTGAGCAGGCTCAGCCTACTGTGGATAGTGCCACTCCTGGACATATGGTCCTCAGTTGTATAAAAAAGCCAGCTGAGTGAGGCATGGAAACAAGGCAGTAAGCAGCACTTCTCCATGGTTTCCACCTCTGTCCTGCCCAAACTCTCCTCAATAATGGACTGTAACCTGTAAGGGTCGAATAAACCCATTCCTCCCTGAGCAGTTTTTGGTCATTGTGTTTTATCATAGCAATGGAAAGCAAAGGAAACACCCACCTTGCTTTTTGAGACAGAATCTCTTACAGGGACTTGGTGTGCAGCTAAGGCTGGCAGCCAGCAAGTCCCAGGGATTCTCCTGTCTCTGCCTCCCCAATGCTGGAGTTACTAGTGCATGTGTTGTACAGCACTGCCCTTTCAGGCAAACTGACACCACCAGCTGTGCCTGCTTGCAAACTATCATCACAGCTGTGCTTCTTGATTCTTGACATTTCCTAGTAGGCGGAGGCAGGTGGGAAGGTCTTGGGACTCTCACCACTCCTTCTAGCCAGTTGTATGCAACCTTCCCTAATTGCTAAGACTTCCAGAGAAGGGCTAGCCTAGCAGTTAGAGTATTGGCTGAGGAAGACTAGGAGAAAGAAAGGGCACTCCATCTATAGGGCTATGGGGAAGCCATTGTCCATGCAGAGTTCAAAGTCTTCAGTGCACCTGCTTTGAGGTTGTCCGTGCTTATCAGATGACCCCACCCATGAGCTCATCCATGTTCTGTAAGCCTGATAAACACAATGACTTCCTAGGGGAACTTGGGTGGAATTGGACTTTGGTTTGTCATTAGGAGCTTGGAATGGGGCGGGGAGACATTGCTTAGTCTCCACTACAGAGAAAATTCTCAAAACAGTAAGCCACCATGCCCATCTTTTTACCTGCATGCTGGAGATTGAAGTTCAGGTCCTCATGCTTGTTTTCTAGGCCCTTTAGTGACGCAGCTGTCTCCCCCAAGACCTTGCACACTCTCCCCAACTCTCCTCTTTACTTATTTGAGACAGGGTCTCACTCTGTAGCCCTGGCTGGTCTTGAGCTCAAAGAGATCTGCCTGTTTTTGCTATAACTATTTCTGTAATAAAACATCCTTGTATATTTTCGAAACTATATCTGTGGAAGAAATATTGAAATAACTGGGCCAAAGGTGTAATACTTAAATATTTTAATTTGCCAAATTGTCTTTGAGTAGATTGTTTCTATTTTTAGTTCCTATAGAATTCACATTTAAATCTTTTCTAATTTCAAAATTAACTTTTTATTTCATCATCAGCGACGAGGAAGTGTTTCTTCATTTTGTTGGTCATTTGTATTTTCACTTCTTTCCTTTCCTTATTTTAGAGATGTGGGTCTTGCAGTGTTTCTTTGTGGCCTCTGACTCTCAGGTAGCTGGAATTACAGACATGGACCACTGGCCTGGCTGGCTTGAGTTGTTTTTATTCTTTTTTTTTTTTTTCCAGAGGGTGGGGTGTTGCTTGGTTTTTCCTTTTGCTATTTTTAAAACGTAGTATATTTTTTACAGGTTGATGTGTAGTACCTTCTAAAATATGAATAACATCTCTTTATTGTGGTTGTTGAGTGCTTTCGTGTGCTGATGCTTGGAATATATTGGTAAACAAAGTACAGATTTCATAATCTAGAGGGGTAGATATGAACAAATGGTCTGATGTGTTCAACTATATCATTAACAGTTTGGCTGATGGTGTGACTGTGTTGCTTAGTAACATTTGATTACAGTCTAGAAACAAGATCTAAACTCAAAGTGAAGAATAGGGGACAGTCCTGTAGGACTTACTTGAAAGGAAGAAAACTAGATCCTGGGAGTGGGAAGGCAGAGCCAGGCTTTGCTCTAAATCCTCATGGGTGCTGGAGGGTTGGAAGATGGATGGAGTGGAGACTGCAAGATGAAGTTGGTCCTTTACCCAATGAGCCCCCTTTAGTATAGAGGTGCAGCGAGAGTGAATGGCCAGTGAGGGAGGAGACTAGGGGTTCTGGTTGGCTTAGTTGTCCTTTGGGCTGGTGGGCAGTGTTGAGTTCACTTATGTCACACAGGGGTTTTAGGTTTTGCATTGAAAATGGAGCAGTGATGATTTTTACATTTCTGCCCAGCCAGCTTCCTTTTAGAAAAAAAAGGGTTGGTAGCATACAGTCTTGGCCTTTTCAGTTCCTAGAGCAATTTCCAAGCCATAGTTGCATAATTTCAAAACCCAGTCACTCCCTGTATAGCGTGCTGGGTCTTCTTACAGCTGCAGATTTGAGGCAGAGGGTGTGTTATATCTACATTTAATGGGTTTCAGGTCTTGGTTACTTAATTGGTTGAGCACAGCTTCAGAGTTTTCTGCCCCCACCCCTTTTGTCTTGTTTTGAATTTACACTTTTTTTTGGCACAAGCCACCCTAAGCCATCTTGAGCTTGGTTAGTTGCCTGATAACCTTTTTGGCAAATGATCAGACAAACTTAAAGAATAAACAAATCTGGTAGCGTCTCTTAGAACCTATCTGATGTTGGCTTGTGGTTATGCCCAGTGTTCCTGTGAAACTGTATGCATTCCCTAAAGGTTTTGCTTAAGTGTTAAATATATCTGTGGCTGAACAGATAAACTCTTAGAGTCTCTGTTTTTCATTCTCATAAAGTTAAATGACATCTCAGTTATAGAAGCTTGAGGTCTGCACACACAATAACTTGTGATTCCTGTTTTACTAGGTCAGTATCTGGCCGTTTTGTCATCAGAAGATAAGAGCTGTGATGAAAAAGGTTTAGAGAATCGATGCCTGCACCGCAGTCCTACGTTTAGAGAAGGATTCATTGATTAAAGCTTAGCACCAGATAGCCAGCGTTTCTCCGAACTGTGGAAGATTAAAGAATCATATTGCGGCTTGTTTTTAAAGAATCGGTGTGGATCACACTTCTCATCAGATTTTTGTTCTGTGTTCTGAGAAAAGAAAGGCAGCACATTTACTGGCTGAACTGCATAAAAGAGTGACAAGGATGCCAGATGGTGGCTCTGTTTCAACATCCCTTTGAGCCTCTTGTAGGATGCATAAAGCCCACTCTGTCTCCACAAAGAACCATGCATCCTGTCTCTTTCTCTTCCTTTTTCCTTTGTGGCTTCAGCTCCCATGACCCTCCCACCCACAGTCCTGGGCTACCAGCAGGTACATGCCACCACACCTGGCCTGGTCATTTAGTACTATTTGCAGCCCTTTCCTCACTGACACATCTCAGAGGTCTTTGGTGACATCTTTTTAGGTCATAGTCTTTAAAGTTATTATGTCTTTCAGGCTGCTCATGTAATATTACAGTGTTAATACATTTGCCAGTTTACTTTTGACTTTTACTACTTTACTTGTATTATTTAGTTAAAAAAAAAAAAAAAGGCATTGCTTCATTTCTCCAGTTAACTCTTGGAGTGGTTCTGTGCTGGCAGGCAGGTAGAGCAAATGGATCTACTGTACTGTAAGCTTTGCACAAACTGGAAATTGTGTAAACTCAGAGGAAGGATAGAGAGAATTTGAACTTTGCTCACAAGTGTGAAGAGTACCCCTTCTTTTTCCTCCCCCTCTCTCCTCCTTTCTTTGCCTTGGCACACACACGTTTTAGTTGTAAATGTCTATACTTTAAAGAGTTGTATGTTCATATGGTTCAATATTAAAAACATACAAACAGTTAGCAACACACATGTACAAGTTACTATGTAGGACTGCAATTGTATGGTCTGCCCATCTGCCCACCTGTGTGTGAATGGTGCCTTTAGACACAGTGTACTGACCTTTCTTTGGTACTGTGTTTATGTTTATATTTTTCAAAAATTCACCCTCCTTTTGCTGAGATATAGTTAGTATTAAAATATTCTGCCTGTATGTCATCATAGTCATGAGGTACAGTTTTTAATGTTCTACTTTTTAAAAAAACTTAGGAATGAGCACCAGTTCCTTTAAAAGAATTTAGTCACTTAAAAGAAGTTTTCAGGGGATGAGCAGATACAATAAACATAGAAAATAATCTATGACTCCTTCAGTGTGTGCTTCTTAATAGAGATCTAGATGGGAAAGGGTTATTAGCCTTCTGAAATTTAAGTCTTAAGAAAAGCCGTTATTGCAGGTTTAGTACTTGGTGGTTCAAAAGACAAAATAGAGCAGTAGATCCAAGTAGGCCATAGGTTAAATTGTTGAGGGAAATGAAAGTACTATAGGATAGCCTATATATTGTGTGCCATCTATCTATTTCTTTACATAATTAATTTTGAAATTAATTCTCCCTGTGTGGTTGAGGCTGGTCTTGAGTTCCAGGTCTCTCTGACTCAGCCTCTTCAGTGCTGGGATTGCAGGTATATGCTGGATCATCGGGTACTCTTTTACTTTTTATTTACTTTCACTTTTTATTAAGATTAAAAGAGCCAAGATATAATATTACTTCCCTCCTTTGTCCTCTCTTCCCTTCCCAGTCTCTTCCTGCCAACCCTTCCCATGCCCCTCCCCCATCAAATTGATGGCCTCTTTTGACTATTATTGTTCCGTAAATGCAACCTGCTGAGTCTCTTTGTCATGGCTGTGTGTGTATGATTTCAGGGCTGACTGCTTTGTATTGAAGAGCCAATTATGGGACTCATCCATGGGAGAGCTAATTCTCTTCTCTCAGCAGTCAATAGATATAGTCAAAACTATAGTTGCCTATAGTTTTTTGTCTGTAGGTGGGGCCCCTTGAGAGATTTCCCTTTTGTGTTATCATGTCTGTTGATACTATCTTTGTTCAGGTTTTGTTTAGGCAGTCATACTGTTGAGGTATCATGGGTGTAGCTTCCCTGTCATTTCTAGGAGACAGTCTCACAGTAGATTTCCTGGTCCTCTGGCTCTTACAGTCTTTCTGCCTCCTCCTCCACAATGTTCCCTGAGCCTTAGGCTCTGGAGTCCTGTCATCCTCGATGTATCAGTTGGGGCCAGGGTTTCCATAATGCATTGATTTCTGCACATGACCTGTTGTCGTTTTCAGTAACAGTCTCCATTTGGCGTGGAGAGAAATTTCCTGTGAATATAAGGCTCTATTTTGGAATGCCAGTAGAAGTATGCTGACCTAGTAAAGTGAGGTGGTAGGTTCTCTTTTAAGATTCATTACCTCTCTAGCTCCAGGTAGTTGGTTAGGTTTCTAGTACCAGGTAAGATGTTCTTCCTATTGAGTGGTGTCTTAAGTCCAGCTAGATGAGAGTTGGTTACCACCAAGATATGAGTGCCAGTCGTGCACCTTAGGGCTAGCTTGCTCTGGTAGTCAGTGTTAAAATTCATTGGTGCCACAGCTGGCTAGGACTATTGATTGCTTCCTTCCCTTGGCAGCTTGCGTAGTACTTTCTGATTCTACGGTTTGGGGAAGGTAGATCGTCAGTAGGAGGTTTCCAGGTTATGTCTAGTTCAGATCTTCAGAATCCGGTGTGGGAAGTGTGTGGTGTCTTCAGCAATAGACGTCTTCAACCTCTGAGAGGCAACCAAGGAAAAGAGCCAAGGCCTGTATTGTTTTGGGAGTCACTTGTCTACTCTGACCAATAACTCAAATGAGGGTTTCTCATGCTTGGTACTACATGTGTGGGGAGCATTGTCAGCTCAAGTGGCATACCTTCATTTAAAACACACACACACACACACACACACACACACACACACACACTCTTATAGTCCATATTCTTATATGTACTGTGTATGATTTTAGGTAAATATACACTAATATGGTTCCTTGATGCTTTATCAAATATCGTTGGTGTTATTTGTCCTTTCTCCTTTCACTCTATATTGACTCCCCTCCTCCATAAAAGCATGGCCGCCCTCCCTTCCTGTCTTTCCCATTTCCCTCTTTGTGTCACCTGAATCCTGCTATCCTTTCTAGCCCCTTTCATGGTCCCTTTTTACTTTCCTGGTTTCTAGACTTATTCCAGATTATACACTTACTGACGATTCTGAGGGAGAATATAGCTGAGAGAACATGTGGCATTTGTCTTCTG
>JADRCH010000017.1:927860-947939 GCA_019843965.1 Rhynchomys soricoides
CTGAGGGAGAATATAGCTGAGAGAACATGTGGCATTTGTCTTCTGAGTTGGGAGCACCTTATTCGTATTAATCTTTCCTGGTTCCTTCCATTTACCTGAAAATTGTAATTTATTTTTTAATTTGTATTTTTTAAAACAGCTGAATAGTATCCCATTGTGTCTATGTGTCCATCACTTGAAAGGTAGAGGAAGAAGGGTCAGGAGCTCAGGGTCATCTTGGTTGTGTAACAAGTTCAGGTCTAATTCGGTCTACATGAAACCTTGTCTCAGAAGAGAGAGGAAGGGAGGGAGAGAGAGATTTGAAGCTCACTGGTCAGCTAGCATAACCAAGTTCATAAGCTTCAGGTTTAGTGAGATCCTATTTCAAAAATACAGGTGAAAAACAATCACGGAAAGATGCCTGATGTCTACGTCTGGTCTCCACACACGCAGGAACAGTACAGACATGCAACAACAACAAACCAAATGAGAAAAAGAGTACCATGCTTGCTTGAATATGCCTGTGGGACCTTGGGAAGACTCAAGAAGAAACTAATATTTGAATATTTAGTACTTTGTATTTGATATTTGTACTTTTTACCTTTTTCTTTTTTAAAAAAATGGGTTTAAGCAGTTGTTGAATTACAAGAGTAAATTTAGAGTGAGCTTTAATTTTGTTTTAAAAATTAATTCATTAAAATCCATCTAAAAGGCAAAAAAAAAAAAAACCAAGTTGCAAATTAGTATAACTGATAAGCATATTATTTTATTATAAAAATGCAAGTCCTTTGAGTATTGCAAAGAAAATCACGGACTGGAAGATGTGAAACTTTTTTTGACGACTTCCTCAGCGCTGGGAGCACAGCTCAGTAGTGGAGTGCTTGCCTAGTGTGGGCAGATGGCCGCAGCTCTGATCCAGCCTGAGAGAGAAAGAAGAGAAGACTGTCCCTGCCCCTACATGGCTGAGAACTCACCTTTCTCTTCTCTTTTCCCTGCCCTTTGCACAGGCTGGAGGGGTAGCAGGTACCTCTGTGGACTTGATATTATTTCCTTTGGATACTATTAAGACAAGGTTGCAGAGTCCCCAGGGATTTATCAAGGCCGGCGGTTTTCGTGGCATATATGCTGGTGTCCCTTCTGCAGCTATTGGATCCTTTCCTAATGGTAAGGGTGTTGATGTTCACACTGCTCAGAAGCCAAGATAGTGTTTTCAGAATAGTATAAGATGAACATTTTCATTTTAGCACATAAAATTCATTAAGTCTTACAACTGGTTTTCTGAATTTATTTTTTGTTCTTTGATTATATTTAAACAGAATGCAGAGTGTTGTAGATTCTATTCCAGGACCCAGGATGTTTATACAAAAAAAAAGGAACATAAAAGATAATCTTTTAAAAATGTTTATGTTATTACAGCCCCCAGTTAGAATTTTGAAAATGTTGCCTCTTCAGCACGATTTCTTAGAGCAGTGCTTCTCAGCCTTGTGGCACACCAGAATTCTAAAGGAGTGTTGCAAGCATCCCAGGTGACCCAGCGTGAAGCTGCTTGGTGATCACTGCTTTGGGATGTGAGCAGGTGAGACGAGAGGCATTGCTCATCTCACATCTTACATGAGGCAAGTGCTGTTTTGTCCTGGATACCCTGCAGCCAATACCTGTTGTTTGGGCTTTAAAGTTATGTCCTGACTTTCAGTGCTCTCATTTGGTAATTAGGGTGATTTGTTTTTATTTAATTTACTTTGGAGTCTATCTTGTTTTAAGTTACTTACTTGATTTTAATTGTTTACCAGTGGATGCTTTATTTTTCTTTTGGATTGAATCCAGGGCCTTGCACATGCAGAGCAGGTGGTGGTCTCTTGAGCGGTACCCACCTCCCATCTTCCAGTCTCTGATAGATACTTCTAATGCTCAAAAGTCAACTAAGCCAACTAACAAAAATGTTATACAGCATGCATCCAAAGAATCATGGCTCTTGCTTCTTAAATGCTGGGGTTCATTGTCTCTAATGTGTCCTGCTGTGTAAGTGCCTGGTCTTTGAGCAGAACCTTCACATAAAGAAAGATCTGTAGTGCAAAGAAAAAATGGTCTTCCAGCCGCTTGTTGTCAAGTCACTTTCTTCCCTAGCCCCTAGGAGTCACCCTTGGGGTTACCCCGACTTTCTGTCTGTTGTAATTCTTTGAACATTAGCTAATGAACTGTTGTTGAACCCCGGCTCTGTATAATGCACATTTCTAAGTATGGGCAAAGGTATAGGGTTATCCCAAATAGAATGACCCGATCAGCAAGGAGCTTAATGCCACCAATGCCCGTGGCCCACCTGTACAGACTGTGGTTATTAGTCTTAGTTTTGTCCAGGACACTGATGCTTTAAAAAGAACCTCATGGTGATCCTCCTCTCCTAGGAGAGGTCCTAGACAAGTTTGAGGACCTTTCAGCAGGAGAGCTGCAAAGGCAGAGTCTGCTCTGTGCTCATAGCTTTTCATAGTCACCAGTTCTTGTGGCTTTTGTGGTTCTTTAGATCTCTCTCTCATGTATTGCCCCAAATATTCAGGCAGGTGTGACTCACTGGTGGTGCATGTGGGACATGTGCTGTTGCTATGCTCATAGGACTGTTTTACATTCTCCAGGGCATTTATATGCAGAATATGATTTTTGAATTTACAATACGTGTGCACGCACGCACACACATGCACACACATGCACACACACGTGCACACACCAGCATGCACACATGTGTTTGTGTGTCTCTCTGTCTCTGGGAAGGTTATATTCAAACTTCTTGCCTTTTATACCATAAGTTCAAGAGAAGTCAAAGCATAGCCATTTTGAAATGGAGTTTCCTATACATTTTGAATGAGTCAAACTTTCCTTTGTAGAAACATTGTTCTTTTGTTATTGGTCAGAGCTCTGTCTAGTCGAGTGCAGAACCCACTGTAACTGCTGATGGCTATGGGCATTTATGAGAACAGAGCCAGCACCGTGAAGGATTGAGAGGGAAGGAGGAACCTTTTAAACAGACCAGTTCCCTTTTAGAAAAGAGTGTAAGAGAAGAAGCACCAGTCTGGGGTTTTGTTCATGTGGGGGTGTGGGTCTTGGCTAGCCCACCTCCTCTTCTCTGCTTTGCTCAGAGATTCTCTTAGAGGTACACTGTGCTATCATTTCCAACTAGTAGAGCCTCTTTGGAGCTACCTGTTTGGCGGGGGCTGGAGCTTGTATTTCTACATCACAAAAGTAGCTACAAATGACAAGCTCGAGGCTGTTGATGATAGAATCTAGGAGCCTTTAGCTTCCTCCTTTGTCCTGGGGTGGGGCCGGAGTTAGGGAGTGTATGCATCTGCAGAACACACAGCTGAGTGCTCTAGAGCCTTTATATTCACACGTAGTGAATGGGCCAAGGTGGGGGAAGGCGTGTGAGGAAACCACAAGGGAGTACTGTAGCTTTTGTATCTGTAGTTACTCGTGCGAACAGCTGATAGGCCCTTTACACACGGGTAACTTTCGGGAGTGGCTTTCACTGCCGGGTTGTTTTCCTGGGTGTTAAGTGCCCTCATGTCCTTCAGAAGACGAATCTGTTGACCCTTTATCCTTTGTGCCTTATCTCTTATGGAAGAGGTAAAAAACAAACAAACAAACCAAAAACCAAAACAACAACAACAACCAAAAACCCCTTTGATTGATGGTATACAGAAAGTTTTAAAGCCTGCAGTTCTGATAACTTTAGAGCAAGAAAGGTAGTTTTCTATTGATCCCCCTCCAACCCTCTTCCCCCCCAAAATAGGGTCTCACTATGTAACCTTGGCTAGCCTGGAATTTGCTAAGTAGACCAGAGTGGCTTCAAACTCACAGAGAACAGCCTGCCCCTGCCTTCAGTGTTCTGGGATTAAAGGTGTGTGCTGCCAAGCCTGGTGCTGAGTTTCATTTTAATGAAATAGTTGATGCTTATAAAGATGAAGTCGTAAAAACATTGTAGAACTGACATTTTACTTAAGGTATGTGTCTTAACCTACTTACAACTCAGTGTAGCTGCTTGATTTTTATGACTCTGTGTAATGATATTTTGAGTCTATGAAGCCCACAGTCCTTTCTCAGAAGTTTACTCGGAAATTGTAAGTCCCTCATCAGTGAAGTGTGGTGGCACCAGGCTGTCGGTTAAGTGTACTTTGGAGAGGGTCAGGAATTATGGAAAAGGCATGCACTTAGCATCTCTTATTTCATAATTTAATGATTATGTCCCAGCTGTTGAGAGACATTTCTAAGTAGGTGTGCGATATTTAGTTATTCTTACACAGAGTTTTACTTTTCAGCTGCTGCGTTTTTTCTCATCTATGAGTATGTGAAATCTCTGCTGCAAGCCGACTCATCTCCACACTTCAGACCGGTGAAGCACATGCTGGCCGCCTCTACAGGAGAAGTGGTGAGCGATAGGTGACGTATATACAGTATCTCAGAAATGAGTTTCATTTTTAAAATTTAGATTTCTTTTAGCTGATAGATAAAAATTTAAAAATTGTATGTATCTTTTAAAGCAATGCTTTAAAACATGTATAGTGTATAATGTTATTTATGTTATTTTGGTGCTGTGGTTCAAATTCAGAGCTTTTTAAATGCTAGACGAACTCATCACTGGTCAGATTCTACTGTGTAGTGCTTATATCAGAATACACATATTTATCTCATCAAAATGTATTATTTATGGTGAATTTTATTTAATTAAACACATCAAACCCTTTTTAAGTCAGGGTTTTGCTGTGTAACCATTGGTCTTGAACTTGTGATCCTTCTGCCTCAGCTTCCTGAATAAAAAAATTGAAGATATGTTAAAGCCACAGCAGGCTTTAACAGTTCTTTTATGTGTATGCTGCATTTAGGTTTGTGTACTGTATACACACAAGTGTGCCTATGGTCCTATGCCCGGTATGCGGCACCAGGAGAGGATGATGTTGGGTTCCTGGTCTATCACTCCCTGTCTTAGTCCCTTGAGACAGAGTCTCTCACTGAACCTGGAACTAGGCCAGCCCCAGCTGTCCTCCTGTCTTCATCCCCAACAGTGCTTGGCTTACACTGCTTGCCTCACATCCAGCTTTTGATGTTGATGATAGATCTTCATGCTGGAGCCGTCTCCCTAGCCTCTACCGGTTTTTGTTTTGTTTTGCTTTTTTGTTATTTTTTTTTTTTTTTAATTATGAAAGTGGTAACATCCCAATAAACGTGATTTGATTAAACATGACAGTTAAAAGATAGCCTTAGGTTGTGAGGAAAGTCCATTGTGCACTATTGTACGAGGCAGCCCTAAAACGTCTTTATACAGATAGAGCTAAAGAGATGGAAGAAGGTATTCATAGAAGTTTGGTTGGTGGTTTTGTGTTCGTATAGCTGAGCTGGAACTAATTTTCCCAGGATGGCTTCTACAGCAGTTTTTGGTAGTCACAGAAAATGAAAGTAGCAGCTGTGGCTATGGACAAGCGTTGGGCAGAGGAGCAGGCACTATGGCACTGTGGCAGACACTGCTCTGTCAATGCCCCTCTTGGGGCATTGACCTCTGGCCCAAGCTTCTCTGCTCCCATCTTTTTCCTTCAGTGTCTGTAGATTCTGAGTCAAGTGTGTGTAGCTCTGTGGTGAAGGCTCTAGATCAAGTGTGTGTTCTGTGACTTGGCATCGTATTAGGAAACCGTTGCCTAATTTGAGCTCAGAATAGACTTGTATTTTCCTATACATATTTTATAGTCTTAACTCCAATACTTGGGTCTTTGCTACATTGTGAGTTGAGTTGTATGTATAGTTTGGACTTGTGACCTAACTTTATTCTTTTTTAAGTCTGTTTTTATTGTGTGTGTGTGCATGTGAGTGCTGGTGCCACCGTATGCATGTGTTTGTCAGAGGCTTCCGAGGATCAAATGTCGGTAGCCAAGCTGTGTCATGTGATGTGATGGCTAGCTAATCTTGGTTGTCAACTTAACATAGCTAGGAAGAACCTCAGTTGAGGAATTGCTTCCTTCAGGTTGGCCTGATGCAACAGGGCCCAGCCCACTGCAAGACAGACTGTTCCTAGGACGTTGGCCTGGACAGTATTGGAAAGGTAGCTAGCTGAATGTGAGCCTGGGAGCAAGCCAGTAAGTAGTGTTCCTTTATAACTTCTGTTTCAGTTTCTGCTTCCAAGTTCCTGCCTTAGCTGCTCTTAATGATGGGCTGTCTGTAAGATGAAGTAAGTCCTTTCTTCCCCCCAAGTTGGCTTTGTTTAGTGTTTTAGAACTAACTAGAACAAACAGCAAGCATAATTACTGCTGAGCCATCTTATTGGCCCCCTACTCTTCTTTGGCATGTGACTATCCAGTTCTCTACTGTTCTTTACTGGAAAGACTCTTGCTCTACACTGAGTGGCCGTGGCATTTTTGTCAATAGGCAGTAAGCATGAGATTTATTTCTGGCCCACTGTCACTGTGTGTCCTTACACGTGCACTACATGGTTTGTAGCCTTGTAGTAAGTCTGGGAGTCATCGACAGCTTTCTTTTCTAGCCCTTCCAGCATTGTTTGACTTCTATAAAACCTTCTTCCTTTACCCCTTCCTCCCTTCCCATCCTCCTCCCCCTCCCTTTCCCCTCCCTTCCTCCTCCCCTTCCTCTCTTCTTTCTTCTTTCTTCTTTCTTCTTTTTCTTTTTCTTTTCTTTTCTCTTCTCTTCTCTTTTCTTTTCTTTTCTTTTCTTTTCTTTTCTTTCTGAGATGAAGTCTCACTATGTAGCTCTGGTTAGCCTGGAACTTGATATGAAGTTTGTAGACCAGGCTGGCCTTAAACTGCTTCTATGTGCTGGGACTGATGGTATTCACACCTGGCAGATTCCTTTCTTTTATTTGTGTGTGCGCATGTGTAGGTGTGTGCGCATGTGTAGGTGTGTGCAGGCACTTGTGGAGATGGAAGTCAAAAGAGGGCATTGGACACTTCAGAGCTGGCTTGCTATGCGGCTGCTGGGATCTTACCCCTGGTCCTACTGATTGTACATCAAACACTCTTAACCACTGAGCCATCTCTCTAGCTCTGGTATGTCTGTGTGAATTTCAGAATAAACGTGTACATTTTTGCAAGAAATCAGAGAGGTATTACATTGGATTCTGTAATTTAATTTAGGGAGTTTTGTCATTTTAACAATTAATTTAAAATCAGTCCACATTTAATTTAAAATCTTCTAACCTTTTGTTCTAGACTTAAATCAATTCTGATTATGTTTTGATAGTAGACATTCTATACAGTTAATTTTGAATATTTTAAGGGAAGAAAAATGGTGTATGAAGGCTTAAGTGCCTTTAGGGATGTAAAGATTTTGTTTTTGATAGCTGTTGCCTATTTTATTTATTCATTGTTTTTATTTACTCCTGTGCTTATGTATAGGTGCATGGATGTTTTTGTAAGTGTTGGCAAGTATGGACATATCTGTGGAGACCACGGCTCCCCCTTAGGTCTTGGTCCTTGAACTGTCCACTTGTTTTTGAGACAGAGTCTCTCACTGGGACCTAGGGTTTTGCTAGGCTAGGCTGACTGGCCAGCAAAATGGAGAGATCTGGATATCCCCTCCTCTGGAACACTGGACATGGCATTTTACATGGGTGCTGGGGATCAAATTCAGGTCCTCGTGCTTGTGGGGCAAGTATTTCACTGAATGATCTGTCTCCCCAGTTCCTCTTTTGCTATTAACTCCCCACCCCAGCATGAATCCAGAGTCTTGCACCCTACCACTAAGCTATACCTCTAGCCTTGCCATTATTTTGTAATTGCATGTTGCATTGGTCAGCTTCAATATAGTTTCGTAAGTTATATGTTTGTGTTTGGCTTATATTTTCTAATATGTTATTGAAAGGAAGCAGCAAAATAGAAACTAGCCATTCACTTCATTTTACCTGTGACCTTGTTGCCTGAAAGCTAGACTTTCTTCAGGTGCTTTCTTCTTGAGCTTACTGAGAGAATTGATAGAGATGATTGTTAGTTACTGCTGTGTTGCTGTGACTAGCGGATTACTATGATTAATCTGAAAGGAGGAGAAGTTTATTTTGGCTCCTGGTTTTAGAAAGGTTCCATTCATCATGGTGTTGAGGGGATGGCAGGACAGCTCAGTGAACGGTGGCAGGAGCCTGTGGCCACTCAATAGCAGAGAGCAAGGTACGTAGAGCCAAGAACAGTGGCCAGAGGCAACCTTCAGAGCCCACACTTGGTAGTTCACTGTCACCTATGGGCTCCACTGCTTCAAGGTGCCACAGCTTCCCTGAATTGTGCTACCAAATGGGAACCACATAACATAATAAAGTAGGGCAAATTACAGCTTTGCATTTTTCTCTTTATTTGTAGAAACTGTTATATGCTCTGATGCCTCTGATATCTGAAATTATTTTTTACCAATTGGAGCTTTATCTTATGCAGACTGTTGGACATGAGATGAGGGGATAGGCCTTAGAATTGAGAACCAAGCCTCTCTAAGAGCAAGGACACAGCTCTAAGACACGTGTGGTCACTGCTTCTCTTAGGATTCTTGACTCCTTAGGTAGCAAGGCTTCCCCTCATTCTCTGTTTTACCACTTCCATGGCTCTCAGGGGCACTCAGGAGGAGAAAGGGTCAGCAGTGGGTGCATATATAGAACGCTTGGGGCAAGAAAACATTTCTCTGTGTTGACTCCTAGTTGATTTAAAACTCTCTGTGGCTAGAGAGAGATCTCAGTGGTTAAACATATATTCTGCTCTTCCCAAGGACCTGAGTCAGATTCCCAGAACCCACATCAGGCTCAGAGCCACCTGTAACTTCAGTTATAGGGACCTGACACCTTTGCCCTCCGTGGCACCTTCTACAAAAACCCACACACAGAGATACACAGACACATAATTAAAAATAATTTTAAAAATTGGCAGTGAAACTTACTTTGTTAAAATGTTTTCCAAATTTTAGATGAGGTATATGCTCTCCAGGCCCCATCATTACTGAAGAGCTATTTGATAGTTGCTAGGGAGAGAGCATCGCCCTTTCTTGAGGATGTGGCAGTGGTAGGTTTCCTTGTCCTGGTAGATGGCCCCATCCCCTGCATATGTGGGTAGCACTAACTGGACCAGAAGTTAGGAAGACAGCATGTTGAGAATGTGGGAGCTGAAGGGAAGAAATGAATCTCAGGGTGGTTATGATCATATTTCATACATGTTTGAACTTCTCAAGAACAAATACAAACTTTACAAAATTTTTCAGATTCTGAAGTTTATGAAAGTGTTCTGATATGCTAATAGTAGTCTGAGGACTTAATTCAACACTCCCCTGGAGTTCAGGGTCAGTTTGTCAACCTGTTTACCGAGTGTACATACAACCTCCTTCCCATTACAGTATCTTGTTTCCATTTCGTAGACCACAAACTTTGGGTTTTTAGTTTCATGTAAATGCACTAAAAATAAGAGAAAGCAACAAGTGGATATAGGGGAAATGCAATTTCATCTGTAAACTAAAAGGGGTGGGAAACTCAGGGTTAGCAGTCATTGCTCAGGTACCCAGCCTGGTTTACAGGAAGAGCTTGTGTGCTGTTTCCAGGCAGCACCTTTGCTTGATCCAGGTTTGTACACGGGTTCCTTAGAAACAATGCTGTAGTTCGTTGGAATTGAATAGATCCAAGTTTCCTTGTTGTAGTGACAATAAAGGCAACTTGGGAAGAAAAGAACACTGCCGAAGTAAGCATTCCCTGTAGCTATGGCAAAGGCTTGATTAAATGTTAATGATGAATCAATATGACTCTAATCACAACCTTCTGCCTTCTGTTTGTAATTTGGAATTCAGAGAAATCGATCAAATAAGATTTAATGTATAACCACAGCAAGAAGAGTCCCATTTGTGTCATTTTTATTAGGAAGTTTGCTGTACCAAACCTCTAAATCCCTTCCTCAATTATTTCCCAGCCCAGCTTCCATCACATACAGAACAAGCCCTGTGAGAAGCAGAATCAGTAATGAGGTTCAGGGTGTGGCAGCTTGCCCTTAGTAGTGTGGGCACCCTGACCCAGCAGTGGTGATGATCTTTAATGGCTTTCAGATTTTAGTTTTCTTGAATCTTAGGCGTCTTGGAGCTTGGTTTCTGTTACTTTTAGAAATGGAAGAACATTGAAAATTCTTTGCATCCAAAAGCAGCCCCTCGTGAATGAAGTGCACGCACAGTGACATGGAGGTGCCCCACGCGGGTGCGGTTGGTTGTGCCTTTCAAACCCATTCTTACTTAAGACAGAAACATCCAGGAGATAAATGACCTTGTTTTGTACATGGCCATCCTGGCAGCTTCTAACAGCACTTCACCACATGTGACCAAGGGAGCACCCACAATGGAATGGATCAGCCGCCTATGTGGCTGCTTGCAACTGAAGGTCTTTGGAGATGGTAGGGGGCTCTGGCAGGTAAACAAGAAGCCCAGATGGCTCTGGCACACACTTATATACAGACGGATTAGTTTTGAGGTGGAACAATACTCGTATGTATAGTTGGCTTTCCTGTAGAAGGTTGCTGCGTGAGTGTTGCAGCCTCCTCTTAAAGGCTTATGCTGTTGGAGTCTTGTTGCTTAAGATACTTTATATTAAGGTCTCCCTCCTCTGGTGGTAACTAAAGGCTGCTGGACCTGCTGGGTACCAGTCCATTCAGGCTTTTGCTGGATACAGTGTAGTTAAGGTTTCCACTAGATGATCTGCTTGGGTAAGTGCACTGAGGACTTGAAGTATGTTTCTCAGACACAAAGCTTTTACATGCTGGTGTTTGCTGTGTTTTGCCTAGTGGGGTTGGATGTAAGCTGTTCTGTTTATTGTGTTAGTATCATAGCATGAACATGACATGGCTTAGCAGTTATGAGCGCTTGCTGTTCTTGTAGAGGACTGCTATTTCATTCCCAACACCTATGTTAGGCTGCTCCCAATCATCTGTAACTCCAACTTCAGGGGATCTCACAGCCTTCTCTGGCCTTTGAAGGAACCTGGATGCATACATATGTGTGAGCACATAAGTAAAAATGAAATGAACATTTGATGATTATAACCTTTAAGAACCGCAGTGTGGTGCCATACACCTTTAAGCCTAGCACATGAGAGGTAGAGGGAGGTAGATCTCTATGAGCTGGAGGCCAGCTGGTGCCACATAGGGAGACCCTGCCTCAAAATAAGTTAAGTAAAGAAATGAGATAAAGAGGAAAACAAACCAACAAAGACTGTTGAGCAAGGTAATAGAAGCGTTAAAACCAGTTTTAAAAGATCTATTTTGCTTTATATGTAAAATTGTTTTGCCTCTATGTATAATGTATGTTCATTCATTCATATCTGTGCCTACAGAGCTCAGAAGAGAGTGCTGGATAGTCTAGAATTGGACTTGGAATGGCTCCGAGCCACCAAGTGGGTATTGGGAACAGAACCCAGGTTCTCTGAGAGAACAGCAACTACTCTTAACCACTGAGCCGTCTTTCCAGCTCTCAGTTAAAACCTTTTGAATAATTTTATATTTTGAATTATTCATGATAGACATTGACAGTAGTCATTGATATAGATGAACCATCCAGTACATTTAAACATTTATTTTTTGAGTTAGTGTCTCGCTTGATAGCCAGGTTGCCTTAAACTCCTGATTTCCCTGTCCCAGTCTCCTGAACGCTGGATTCCAGGCACACACCGCAAGCTAGCTTCCCACAGTTGTATAACCGGGTCACAGGGCACAGGTCCGTGAGTGGACAGTAGGATCTCCTCTCCTGGGCCCCAGGCGGTGTAGTGATTGAATCAGAAGGAACTCTCCGTGATGCCGCTGAGGGAGCTGCTTATGGTTGAACAGAAATAGGGAGAAGTGTGTGTCCCCGTGGCCTTATGCAATTAAAAGCTAGCACAGAACTGCTACCTACTTGATCTCCCTGAAGTCAAGCAAGTGCTTTTTGTCTTTGATGTGATGTGAGCACATGCCTATGCTCAAGGCACCTTCATCCTGCTTTCCTGAGTGCCCGGGTTCCGTTGCTTTACACAGTACATTGTATATATGAAGCAGGCAGACTTACTTCTTAGTAATTCTAAACCATAGAATTATATAAAAAGTTGCTCAATCAACTTGCCCTTTATATCTTATAGAGGGCTCTATTCCTTCCTTTGATCATTTGTTGGTTTATTGATGACTGTTGTTCACTTCATCTCTGTTTTCTCCACTTTTGCTGTCTTTGCCTAACATTCTGGATCTGGATCTGAGCCTCCTATGTCTGGGCTGAGGAAGAGGGACAGCAAGTAGGCAAGAGACATGTAGTCCACGCAAGTGGTCCAGATGTTTATAAGAAAATGAATCCAGGTAGCGTGGGCTCCTAAAGGCAAGGACGCTGTAGTTGGTTTTGTCTGGGTTAGGGTAGGGTGAGGTGTTGATTTAGAAAACGTCTCATAGAACGCTTTATCTTCGAGCCTGAGGGACTTAGCTAATTTCCTTGTGTACCATATGTATGTGTATGTATGTTTGAGGGCACAGATATGAGCCCTGGTGTGTGTGCGTGCATATGGAGGCCTGAAGTTAACATCTGGTGCCTTGTCTTTAATTCTCCCTGTTATTCATTGAGGGAGATCAGCTTCTTGCTGAGCAGAGAGCTCACTGATTCAACCACTCCAGCCAACCAGCCAACCAGCTTGCCTCAGGGATCCCCTGGCTCTGGTTCCTGAATGTTGAGATTATAGGTGGTCACCATGCCTGCCCAAATATGTGGGTTCTGAGGATCTGAACCTTGGTTCTTACCCTTGCACAGCCATCTCCACTGCTCCTAACTTACTTATAAAAGATGTTATTGTATGTATTTAAGATGTATACATTGATGTTATGGGAGAGGCATAAATGGTAAAATAGTTACGATAGTGAACAAGTTTACATCTCTCTCACCTTACGTAGTTGACTTCTTCGTTTCTTTATTGGCGGCAAGGGTAGCTATGATATCTTTTAACAAGAATGATGACTACCATACAATTTTATTACCTTGCATTATACAATGTGATGATTTGTTGAGTGGAAGCAAGAAAGAGTCTTGTAGAGCACTTGGCACACACTTTCAATTTCCTAATGGTAAGAGCATAGTGACGAGGCCATCTAAATAAGGGGGGACTGCAGCACGGAGGTTCTGCCTGGTCTGGTTAGGTCTTAACTCTTTGATATTCTGCACAGAAGAGCAACAGTGATCTTAGTTGTGCCTTCTCAATCATTGTGTGGCAGCTGTCTGGATGTGGAGAGCATGGTGCACTAGAGGTCACCAGAGCCAGGGGAGGGGCTGTGGAGGAAGACAGTGAACTCAAGAGGCTAAAGAAGATTCAGCAGAGAAAAGAGTGTTTTCTAAAGAGCTTCTCAGTGACACTCTTCAGCACATTTGTTGACTGATGTGTTGAGTACCTGCTAGATTCTCCAGAAGAGCTTACTGATTTAGTGCAGTCTACACCATTCCATCTTCTCAGCTGTCCCAGCCACCTCAGGCCCAGTGCCCAGGCAAGAGGAGGAGGCAGGAGACAGGGCTCACCCTGACTTGGCACCACTGGTGTGGTTATTCACTTGAATGTGCTGAGGACCTGAGGGATCTGATAAAGGGTTCTTGCTGATGTCCCTCTTACCCTTGAAGGTTTTGCATCTTGAAAATTCTCCTTTTTCTAATACAGTGTGCAGCTTTAGTGAAGATGGCATTGATTTGTGGTTCCAATGTCATCTTTCATTGATCATGCTATTTAGTTAATATACAAGAGGGAAGGAAAAATGTGTTAATTTGGGGTTTTGGAAACGTATCAGTTAATGGAAGAAAATAAGGGTGAGCTTTATAGTAACAACATGATGTTCAGACATTATGAAGAAGTTGAAGGAACTATTTTGAGCTATGAATGTGTAATGCTGCCATTATGTTGAGAATAGGAAAATAGAACCCTTCTCTCTAAGGACAGCAGCATTAAAGGAAGTTAGGTTTAGCTATGTATGTGTGAGCCCAAGATTTGTTAGAGGCAAACTCATTTTTAGGACAGTGCCAACTTGTGAATGTGGCCTTCCCTCCAAGTGCCCATCTTCCGGTTGGCTAGATTACAGGTCTTGGAGAGGTAATGAGGTAAATGCCCGGATCACTGATTTGCCTTGGTCTGTGGCTGTGTGATTTCTTATATTCGTGTGTGCTATATAGCTGGTACCATGTGTGACAGGTGCTAGGAAGCAGAATAAGAACTGTTGATTCTATTTCTGAATAGCACATAAAATACATCATTGGATTCATTTATTGAATGGCCAGGGACTACTTTTTGAGGACTTGTGATATGGGGATTGTCAATTTTCAAATTATAGATGAGGGTCAGAACTGTGACTTTTACACACACACACACACACACACGCACACGCACACACACTCAGTCATACGCTGTTGGATTCATGGAGCTTCTGTTCTTTTCATCTGGACAAACAGGCTTGCCTGCTGCCCCATCCCCAGCTCTTACAGGGATGACATAATGCAGTACTTGCACAATGCCCAGCCTTACCCCTCACACACGAACTGTAATAAATGCTATTTCTGCTTTCATGCCACACAAATTGCCATGTGACACAGTTTTACAGCTTTGAAACAAGAATACAGAGAAATTAAACTCAAAAAAGTTGATCGAGTTGCTGAAGATTTCTTAGCTGTGTGTGGACAGTAAAACACCATGAAGGATGATGAATGAGGCCAGCGTTTCTGTGTACTGCCAGGAGCTCTGTAGAGATTTCTGTGTTTTTATGTTCTGTATAAAATGACAGAAGTAGAGATGAGAAAGTATAGGACTTGGGTAATAGGCATTTGGATCAGATGTCCATCTGTCCTATTCCTGCCTGTACCAGGTTCAACCTCCAGGCTCAGACTCAGCCTGGTGAGCCTGCCTGACTGGCCCACTTGCACCCTCTTCAGTCCTCAGGCCTAACCCTGTTTATACATCCTGTGTACCAATCCAATCTGGTGAACCCAGCCTGCACCATCCCCAAACTCTAGGCTTGGCCCAGGACTTTCATACTGTGTGCCAGTCCAGTCTCCTGTGTCCACCTGACTTTGTCTCACCTGCACCATATCTGTTCCACATGCCTAGCACTGTTCACACAGCCTGTGCTCTGGCCAGCCTGGTGAGTCTGCATGACCCTAGCCCACTTGCTCCTTCCCCAGTTCCCATACCCAGCCCTAGACCCACAGCTAGAGCCCTGGCTCAGCCCACTTTGTCTACATCAGCTATATAACCAATGAAAGAAACCCACATGCCCAGGTTTCATTAAAAATAAACAGTATAAAAGGTCAAGAGAGGCTTCTCCCACCCCAAACACACAGCCAGTCCTGTAGACGTGAGAATGACCTAGATGAAGCCTAAGGAGGAGGGAAATAACACTTAAGGATCCTTGAAAAAGCCATAGGGGATCATACTATTTTATATTTACCTAAAATTATCCACAATTTGTGCATGCATGCATGTGGGTGTATGTATGTGTGTGTAGTTTAAATGAAGTTATGCCATTTGGGTGATGGCTCCTTAATAAGAGCTGTCTTACACATAGACTGTGTAACAAAACTCCAGTTCCAGGCACGAGAAATCTTCTTTTGAGTCGTTGGTCAGGAGAGTGCAAGCAACCCCTCAACAATGTAGGGTATTGCTATAGTCTTGTTTGCCTCCCAGATCAAACTTAAGACAGTTGCAAAAGCTATCATACATTTCGGACACCTAGAGGGCCATACATTCAAGACCTAGAGGAATTGAGCTGCATCTGACCCAAAAGCCTTCTCTCTGAGGCTAGTTATTATAGTACCAGAGGGAGCTATGCAAGCTACCAAGGAAAGGAAACAAGAAACTGTGCTATGTAGCTGTGATGCCTATGAGCCTATGGTCACTGTCGGCCTATGAGCCGAGCATGGCAAGCTATCTCTAATTTTAGCAGTAACCAATAGCTGTCTAATTGGACTTAAGGCCCAGGAAAGAAATCTCCTCCTGGTTCTGGAAAGGTGGCCAGGTGCACAAGGCTAGTGAGGTCGTGGATCTTAGGGGAGAACTCACTTCCGCCACTCTCCAACTGGTATAATTCCTATCTATGCTCTAGCTCCTTATCCTTATACCCACAGAGAGTGTTACTCCCCCCCCCATCCACAAACCCCTCCCCCCGCAGACAGACCATTAGAAGTCAATGCAGAGAACTGTGGAATGCCCAACCCCCAACCACAATACACAGCACAACCGTTACACCCAAGGCTCAGGGAACATAGCGGGAGATGGGGTGGAGAGCATGTAAGAGCCAGAGGACCAGAGAATCTGCATCAAGAGTGTGTCTTCTAGATATGACAGGGAAGCTACACTCATGAAATCTCACCAGTCAAGCTGCCTAAACAAAGATAGCACCAGTTGATATGTCTAATATGGGTGGGGGAACTCTCACGGGGTTCCACTACAGGCAACTAACTGTGGAGAGAGGGAGAATGAGTCTTTTCCAGGGATGAGCCTCTTAGTAGGTTAGTTTTCAACACACACACACACACACACACACACACACACACACACCAAGCAGACAACTCCAGACAAAGGAAAAGAAGCCATAAATTTGAGATGGAGTGTGGGGAAGTATAAGAGAGTGGAGAGATGGGGGATGATATAAACATAGCACATGCATATTAAATAAAAATTACAAAGTCAGGTGAAGCAAAGAATGCAGATAATTTTGAGTTTCTTCAAAATAAGAAAAGCATGTTCTAGAACTTACTGTTTCCATTTTAGAGACCATCACACTCTCCTCTCCTGATATGTGGAACCTGAGGATGTTACTTGGCAGATGGGATGGGAGATCTTGAGAGCTAGGGTTTCTTAAGTCGTGGGGGTGGGAGGTGTGTGTGTGGGGAGCCCAGTGCAAGCCCAAGCATCTTACACCAAGAAGGAAGGGAAGCGGCAGGGCCTAGGGACCCTGAGGATGCTAAGCTGTTGGTTTAAAGGTGGAGAGAGGAGCCACAAGCCAGGGGATGCAAATGATGCTTGTATGCTACAGAAAGCTTCCTGATAGCTTCTCTTCAGCTGAGGAGGTCTCTTCCTTCCAAAATATGCTGTCCCAGCTTACTGCTATGTATATGTTGGTGTGTTATAGAAACAGTTACTGTCATAGTGTGTCTCACCTTCAGGGTTATTCCTTCAGAGGAACCTACAGATTGATGAGTAGGGCTTCCAGTCACGTGAATCATAACTCACTTCTGTGATGCAGAACACAAGCGGAAGCCTTTGGTTTGTATGATGATTCTTCACCATTTACTCCCTAGGGCCTGCAGGTCAATATGATCATTTCTGTTGAGAGGCTGCTCACTTAGTGTGCAGTCTGGCTTACCAATGGGCAGTGTTGGTTTTGTCAAGAGACAGACTAGTACCCACAGAAGTTTCAATTTGCTTATTGTACTTATAGAGTGGTTGTATATGTGAGAGAGCCATTGAAAGAAGAAAGGTTTGCTAAACTATGTCACAATGTAAGAGACGTTAAGTAGGATTTCCAATTGCTGATCACCAACAGATACAGTTTCGTATGTAACCAGAAGATGGCAGACTTGACACACAAATGAACCGTGGAGTTGATTCATTTTAAATAGTGGTATAGAAAGATAAGTTAGCTATGAATTGAAGCCTGCTTTCTAAAGAGTGTTTGGGAAACTGAAAAGAAAGAGGCGTAGATCAATAAACCACTTCCCAAGTCTTCAGTGTGACACTCTTTCCCCATGCTCCTTGTAGCAGTCTGCCCTGAGTTTGTTCTGGAAAGCGCAACACTGATTTTTCTTCAGATACAGTTAGTCTCTGCTTGGCATATGTGACATATTCTTGGGTTTCTGTTGAATGTATTACAGAGTTTCCATTTGAAACCATATGAGGAATTTTCTGATTTAAAGTTAGCCGAGTCTCTCGAATGCTAGGAAGTATGGCAAACTTTGAATGAAGATGATTTCTGGAAGTGGTGGTCACAAGTCTGGGTCTGACCTGTGCTTCCTGGGTCTCTAGTAACTTCCACACCAGGGGTCCAGAGAATGGTGATGTCATTGTCCTCAGTTGCTTTCTTACTGTGATGCTGAAGGTCATTAACTCACTTTCATGAATGATGGTTTGTAGTTTTTTAGTTTTGTATTTTATTTAATAGATGGTTGGGTTGCCCCCTGCAACAGTAAGCTAACATTCAGAGAGGTTTTTATTTTAAAGAAAGAAAACTCAGCAACGCTTGGTAACTGCATTTAGTATTTAACCAAAATTTAGTTAAATTTTATTATATTTCTGGTAATAATTCTAGTGAGCCCAGCATTCTGTTTTCTATTTTAAGGTTGAAAAAGCAATGGGGGCACACACCCTCTCTTTCCCCATCTCTCTCTGTCTCTCTGTCTCTCTCTCTCTCTCTCTCACACACACACACACACACACACACACACACACACACATACACATTATCTATTTATCTGTCTCCTCTCCTATAGGCTATATTACCCCATCTTGATCTTCTTGTCTCTATTCTTGAGTTTTAAAACTGCTGATATGTACCATCATGTTTAGCTCCGTACATATCTTCTTTACGGGAAACTACCATTATCTTTTGAAATAATTTTCACACATGAAGCATTCTCAGGCTTAATGAAAATGTCACCATTCTCATGTCCTGGATTCATTCCACGTATATGAGGAGATAGTATGCCACAGAGCACATGTACCAGGGGACCTGGGGACTGCGTTGTTTGCATTTTCTGCCTTTCACAGATCTTCAGCACTCAGCTGTGCTTTGTTCTTGTGCAGTGAAATGCTCTGTTGTCCCTCACATTGAAACTGAAGAAAAATCAAAAAACCAAATGGGAGGCATGGAGGAGCAGATAGAGATAGACGAGGCATTTCTTTGTAGACAGCCGTGGGCCTGAATTGCCATGCCACAGAAGTCAGACGCCATGCTGGGGCCTTTGTACCAGGCAGTGGCCAAGACTGTTTTTAATCTGAGAACCTTTTCCAAGTTTTTCTTGTGTTTCTGTATTTTTAATAAATAAAAATATAATCTAAGAGCATAAAGCGTTATGAAGCATGACGTTCCATGAATATTTATGCTCAGCCTCAGAAGTGGACAGCTCCTACTTCCCCGACATATTGGGGTTATATTTCATTGTTGACTTCCTGAATTGAAAAGCACAAAGCATTACTGTGCCCTTTTCTTTCTTTTCTTTTTCATTTATTTCTGTGTTTTCATTCTTTGGTGAGTTGTAGACATTGGGAGCTTGTCTTTAGGTCCCTATTGATGTCAGTAGCCTTACCCTTGCATCTGTAAGTGTGTTTAATTTACCCCTGCACTTTATTCTCTCCCTCACATAGAGTCTTTGGTCCACAGAACTTGTACATTGTAATTGCAAATAATTTAGAAAATATGGATAAGCAGGGAAAAAATTTCCTGTAGTCCTACGGTATTTTTCTTTATTCTTCATATGAATATATGGATGATCTGTTTTGTAAAAAGGTAATTGAAAAATAAGGGAATATCAGTAAAGATTTTTCTGTGGAAATGTATAACTTTTTGGTGTTTTTCTTCCTTCTTGGTAGCTTGATTTTTTTTTTTCTATAAAAATATAGAGTTTTCTTTTTCTTCAGTTGGTTAGTGAGATTGATATATATTTTCTCACTCTCAAGGTGCTTATGGATCAGTAGAAAAATATTTTAAAAAATTATGTTACTAAGTAGGACTGGGGAGTTGGCTTAGTGGATAAGTTTGCTTGGTATGAAAGAAAGAGGATCTTGAGTACAGATCCCCAGCACCCATGTAAAGCCACACATGGCTGCATGTATCTGTAACCCCATTATCAGGAAACAGTGGTGGAAATAACCCTGGGCTCACAGGCCAGCCTAGCTGAAATGGCCACCATCAGGCTCCATGGGAGACCCTGTCTCAAAGTGTAAAGGTAACAAGCATTTGAAGAAAGTACCATATATTGACTTCAGAACTCAGCATGCACATGAGCAAAAGTGCTTGTGTAGCTATATATACATACACACAGAGCAAATAAGTCAGGTAAGAGTTTATTTGGGAATTAAGAATAATGAAGGACCTTTGTGTGTGTGTGTGTGTGTGTGTGTGTGTGTGTGTGTGTGTG
>JADRCH010000017.1:947949-1030737 GCA_019843965.1 Rhynchomys soricoides
TTTTTTTTTTTAATTATTATTAATATTTGCACGAGTGCTGGGGACCCAGGAGCCATCCCTGGAGCACCATTTTTGAATTGTAAAGACTTCTAAAAGGTAAAGATTAGGCACTAATGCTTGCTTCAGCATCTTCTCCCCTATAATCTTCATTAGACCTCTTGGACGTCCATCCTCTTTCCGTTTCTGAGCATCAGCATGTGCAGTAGGTGGGAAAGTTGATGCTCAGACCTTGAGATGGCTATGGTCCATAGCCAAGAAACATTATGTAATGGTGGAAAAGAAGAACCCAGTAAGAAAAAGGTATTCTCTCCTTTGAAAATGCTGCTTTTGATTACTAAATTTGATCCAAAGCGTGTGGTATATAATGAGACACTAGAGGGTGCTCAAGGCCTGTGTTTTAAATGTTGAAGTCAGAAACCTCAACAAGCAGGAGAGACCTGGAAGCTTGGTGTTGTTCCCCTGGCATCAATAAAAGTGGTTCATATTAAAGAATGCAGATGTTTTTTAATTTTGGTACATATATGATCATATTATGTTTATTTTATTTTTTTTTTAATTTAAAGACAATATTGTTTGGTAGAGTGCTTGATTGACATAGAGCTGGTGTTTGATCCTTAGCACTGCATAACACTGGGTGTAGTAATATGCCTGTAATACCCAAACTGGTGGCAGACACAGTATGATCCGGAGTCCAAGGTTTGCTTCTCTTTCCAGTTTGAGGCTGGCCTTGGATACACAAAACACTTAAAAAAAACAAACCAACAAAACCCAAAAACCAAAAACCAAAAGAAATGAAGAGGTTTCCTCCTTATCTAGAGCAGGCTGGTCTCAAACTCAGTCCCCCTGGCTCAGCCTCCTAACCCAACCCAAAGAAAAATGTCCCTGATATCAGTGTGATCATGAGGAAACTTCATATAGGCCCGGACAGGTGGATGCGTGAACTTGTCAAGGCGATGAAAAGTCATGATGAAAGGCCTGCCTGAGCTTAGAACTCAGCGACTGCAGAGGCTGGTGGTGGGAGGGGTCTTTGGGGCCTGGAACAGACAGCAATGTGAAAGGGGAACCGTGAAGTACAGAGGAGAGCTACAGTTTAGCAGCTAGGGTTTGTGTACTGGCCTCGGTTTGCAGCACTGGTGGGGTTTTTGTTTTGTACTGTAGTTACTGTTGTTTTTCCAAGCTAGAAAAAGCCTGCAGCCATGATAGGTACCTGCTTTGCCCTGGGGCTGCTTTTCCTGGCCTGTGGTTACTGCCTTCAAAGACTGGTCTAGAGCCTGTGGCAGAATGTGCATGGACTCTATCTCATCCTAGTGACTTTTATAAATCTATAAATTATTTCAAAAACACAAAAGAGAAAAGCTGTGGGGCTAGAGGGAGGACTCAGTGGTTAGGAGCACTGGCTGCTCTTCCAGAGGACCCAGGTTCGATTCCTAGCGCCCACATGGTAACTCCAGTCCTAGGGCATGTGGCTCTTCTTCTGGCTTCCGTAGGTATCAGTGATACATGTGGTGCATAAACACACATGGCAGGCAAACCATCGATACACAAAAAGTAAAATGATAATTTTATTTTTTAAAAGCTTTAAAAAAAGATCAGGTTTGGGCATTGTGTGAAATAACTTAAAATAATCTTAAAATGGCAAGTTAAATTTAAAACTTAATTCTTAAAATTTTATTGTTTTGTCAAAGAAGTATGTGTGAGGATTTAGCAGAAGGCATGTTGACCAGCAGCCCTGCCAATCCGGCTTCCTGTTCTCACTTGCTAGAGGCGGCCTTTGAAAACTGCTTTTGCTCTGTGTTTTGTTTAGGCCTATACTTTTGGATACTGTGTTGAAACATTAGAATGTGGGGGTGGGGCTTACGGGGGGGGGGTGAGATTTGCTCTATGCTCCTTTCCAGTAGGGATGCTCTTAACATTCCAGATAAATGCATTTCGTTTCGTTGTTTTGTATTTGGGTCTTTCCTTCTCTCCCCCCCCCCCTTCTGCCCTGCCATTTCTTTCTCTGTGGCATGTGGTATGCCTTGTTTTGACTGACAGATCCTGTGACAGTTACCCAGTGTGTGGGTTGTCTGCTGATTTACCTTGTTGTTTGCTCCACCCTTGCAGACACTGAATTTAAACAGTGTTCGTAGTGTGCACAGGGCTTTCACTAATGAAGAACACAGCATCTCCTCAGACGGTGGAAGATTTCACCCTGACTATGCCTTTTCATCTCCCTCACGCTATGGAGGACATGTAGAGTGTCTGATTTTTTAAAGATGATATTTGGGTTACTTTAGTTTGACTCTTTTTATACAGGTGCCACACAAATGGTAGTGTGTGGCTGGCGGCAGGCAGCGCCCTGTCTGATCGCCTGGGTAGGTGTTCTCTGACATCCACACACCGATGATTCAGGTGTTTGTAGTGATGTGTTCCATGGGGTGACTTTCCTGTTCCCCAATAATCTTTCACCTAATAGTTTTACCATCTGTGGATGCTTCTTGCTGGAACATTCGTTACATTGGTATTGCAGAATGATGGTTTTCCTAATACTGTCTTTTCCTCTGAGTTTATTAGTTGGCGTTCATCTGTGAAGAAGTTTTCCTCTTTTACCCTCAGATTTATTATTTTTTTATTGTCTTTACTGTGGACTCGTGAATTTATTTTTTGGGGAGGGGTTTGACAGCTTTTTTTAGATATAATTTACATACCATCAAATTCACTCATTTAAAGTGACAATTACGTGGGTCTTAGTGTAGCCACAGTTAGATGCTCCTCGTCACCACGGCCAGGGAGTCCTTGTTCAATAGTTATATTTATAATGTTTGGTGTGGTCACTGGGAGCCTCTCTAGGTCGAAGTTTCTATTGTCGCTGAGAACCTCCTCTCCCGTAGTTCCAAGCAATTGCAGGCTTACCTAGCTGTACTGGTCCTTGGTTGGTGTTGACAGAAAGTGTATTTAGAAGCAATATCTGGGTAATAGGTACATCATTGCATCTAAGCTCTCATTTGGAGTAGAAAAAGATAGTTAAACGGGTTATTTATTCCTTCAGTTTCCATCTGTTCATCTCAGACAGTACATAGAGTGGATGGGGGAGCAGAGTTAGTTTCTTGGTAGGTGACCATGAGAAGTGCTCGCAGGTGCAGGAATGAGCAGGAGGGGCCAGCCAGTGAGCCTCTCTCTCTCTCTCTGAGTTGAGTCTGGAGTAATGCTCTGACAGGAGTTCTAGCAGTGGGAGGAGTGAGGAGCTGGGCAGGCTGATGTTGGGAAGCATTCTAATAAATGAGTGCTTAATTGCCTCCAGAATCTCTGTAACCGTAACACTTTTGTCAGGTGGTACTAAGCTCTGCACTTGAAGATCCTGCCTAGAATCACACACCCGGACCCTTTTGGAGCTGGCACTCCTTCCTACTCCATAACTAACTCTACACTTAAGTTAGAGGGGCAACAGAGGTGAAGCTGAGGTAGAGTTTGTTTGCAAGACTCTGTGCGTTGATCTCATGCGAATTGCAAGAAAGAGTTACCTTGAAACAGTCAGTGCTGGACAGAAAAGAACACATGCTGGACAGTGGTGGCGCACACCTTTGATCCCAGCACTCCGGAGGCAGAGGCAGGCGGATTTCTGAGTTCGAGGCCAGCCTGGTCTACAGAGTGAGATCCAGGACAGCCAGGGCTACACAGAGAAACCCTGTCTCGAAAAAACAAAACAAAACAAAGAATCACACATATGCAATATATACATACACATATAAATACACACACTCATACACACACACACCAGTGGCAGTTGAAGAAAAAAGGCATGAATCAGAGAGAGAGCAAGGGGGTATATGGCGATATGATAGGAGGGAAGGAAAGGGGGAAATGATGTTATCATAATTTAACAGTTATTAAAAAAACAAACCGCCGGATCTACATCCTCCTCGCCTGCTCAGGTGACACTATAAAACACCCCCTCACCTGTGTGCTGTGGATTTTTTACTGAGTGTCAGAGGTAATAAGAATGACTGTTAGCATGCACTCCCTGAGGCTGCCATGTGGGTATGAAGGGGTGTCCTTTTGCTCTTGGAGTGTGGGGTTTCAGTTAGAAGGTCTCGACTCTCCTTACCCTCATTGCAAGTAAAAATAGCCCCATTCTTTGAGCAGGGCATCTATGCAGGTCCTCAGGGTGAGATGGTGCTAGACGTAGGCTACAAACAGTGAGTAAATACTCACAGAAACTTACTAAATTAATCCCATACAAAATGATACCCCCAGGTAGTTGATTTCCCGTCTCACATCTTAGAGAAGAGTGAATAGGTCTCACCTCATGGTGAAACTTTGTAGGCATTGCTCAGTATAGATGACTTTGTCAAGTTGAAGTGGCCCATGGATTTTCTCTAACTTGCTTCTGTGTGTCTGAGAAAGCCTGTTATTTATATTCTATTTCTTAAAATAAAAAATTGGAGCCATCAAAATTGGCAAGCATTAAGCATGGTAATTAGTTCAACGTACTGACCAATTCTCTGAATTATTAGTTCAAAGGAGCGTGTGGACAGGGATGAAATTAGATTTAGTCCTTTTTCACTCTGGTTGTTTTGATCTGTAAATAACAGCTGTTTCTTCATGCATGGTTCAGGGTACATGAAACACGTTCCAAACTGTTTCTCAGACTTGGAACTCATCATTATGCTCCTAAAGTGGACACACACACTTTAACTCTAGCTCCTATAGAAATGCCAGCTTGAATTTGTGAACCGAAGTGAACAGATTTTATTTTTCTTTATTTTTAAATAAGTGTTATAGCATAGTTATAGGGTACTACATAAAGTTTACTCACTAACTACCAAAATATGCTGACTTTTTAAATATCACTTTTAATTCTAAAAGCTGAGAAAGCTGTGAACACATTTAGATTATGTTTTATGTGTGCATGTTTATAACTTTATAAACACTTAGCAAGTTATTCACATGTATATATGTGTATACATATAACTAAATATTTTAGACATCTACTTTGTGAAGATTAACATACTTCTCTTGCTTGGTAAGTATTTCAATTGAAGAACTATTTGATAACTAGAATTAAGATCAAGCCTAGGCTACTTCACTTCAGTACACAGTTACTTAGCTCTCATAGTTTGTATGTCTTGTGGCCCAAGTGGGAAAGGTTTAGAACTGGGAGGACTGCTTTAAAGAAGGGCAGGAAGTGAATGGCAGAGGAGGAGAGGGAAGCCTAAAATCAGGAGGCTAAGAACCAAGGCCCGCTCCAGCCTGCTGTGGTGTGCAGCAAAGCCAGGTGACAGGAATCCAGCTAGTGTCCTCCGCGTCCTTCTGTTTACCCATAATACTAGAAACGACAGGGGCTGCGGAGCTGAGAGCAGTTAAAAGAGTACACTACTCTTGCTGAGGACCTGTGTTCATTTCCATCACCCTTCCCCAGCCCATAGTCATGTCTTACGTTAATTCTAAAAGTGAGATCTCATTTAGTAAAACCTTTCTGTTCATTACAAACTATGCAGGATTTAATAGCTTGTTCCATTTGTGGCTTTTCTTTACTGTTTACTGTATCGGACATCAGGAAGCAGAGTCCCCATTGCAGTGATGCAATCTGCTATCTTGTGGCTTCCAGAGACATCCAGTCATCCTGACATTGGTCACGTCGATTTTAAAATGGTAAGCTGTAACTTGTCTCTGTAATTATGCTGTAGGCACACAGCACTGTCATGTGCCAGCTGCCTCACACTGCAGTGTAGAGTGTGATGTAGTGTGGGGTACTGTACGATCTACAGAGTCTAAGCTCCTTCCATCAGCCTCACACTGAGTTGCAGAGTGTGGTAGTGCAAGGATACTGTACGGTCTGCAGAGTCGAAGCTCCTTGTTATCCGGCTCAGTTAGAAAGTTTGCGGAGACCTGAACTCACTAATCTCCAAAGCACGTTCTGTGCCTTGAGTGGGTTTCCTTTTTTGTAGAACTCCATGTTAGTTTCAAAGGTCTTTCCCATTGCCAGGTCAGCTGACCATCAAGAGAGAGGAAATGCCCCTCTCCAGGTGTGGAGCCTGGGCCAGCAGCGTCACCATTACCTGGGAACTTAAGTTCTTAGGTTTTGCTCCAGACTTTTGAATCTGGAACTCTGGGGATGGGGCCCAGAGTTTGCATTTTATCCCTTGCAGGTGACCCTGAGCCTGCTGTGAGTGAGAATCACTGGACTGTAAGACACCAGGCTCAGTGAAGAGATGCCCTTGTGGGCAGAGGCTCACCTCGTGCTTGCAAGGCCCTGTGCCATCCAGTTCCCAGCACAGCAAAACAAACAGCAACCAACGTGAATCCCAGACAAGCCAGAAATAAAACAGAGCCTGTTGTTCTGTTTTAAAATAAAGAAATGTTGGGCGACATTGCAGGAACTGGGGAGACAGTTTTCTCGTCTCTAGCAAAGTTTCTGTCATGAATTGCAGATTTTAAAAAAATTCCTGGTGCCTATGTTATCTTGCACACATTTTTCATTCACACACACTTATGTGGATTGGTTTGATGTTTTCATGTCTGTGTGCTAGGCACTTGGCTCACACTCACCCCTACCCTTTATTGTCACCTTGTTGTTGTTAATGGACAGCAAACATGGTTGATTTCTTCATGAATTTTTCTTTTTTTCCTTCCTATTCTTGGTAGTAGGCTACTTTGAATTATTTTAAAACTAAATGATTTAAAATAGATAAAAGAACTACATGAAGAATTATTTTGATTTTACAGAAAACACTTGGAGAAAAGAACATTTAGCCAGCCTGCCTGCTGTGGCTAGATTTCTTACTATTTTGAGCAAGGACCCTGTTAAATGAACTTTTTCCTCAGTGCTAAAAATCAGTAGAAACGTTCAGCCCTCAGATGCATCTCAGAGAGAGAGAGAAGAGAAGAATTGCACATGTCAGGAAAGCTCCACAGGATGACATTGTTATGTGGAGGATTGCTTTCATCTCTGAGATATCTCACACCTGCTTCATTTGGCACAGTGTTCCCAACAATCAGCAGACAGCTTGCCAGCCCAACCCCAGGCTTGTGGATACAGTAACAAGGGACACAGTTACCATAAGAAGCACTAGTGCTATGCAAAAACCCAGGGTAGACAAAGTGTTAAGGCCATTTATTTTATTGAAAACAGGCTCTCGTGTGTGTGTGTGTGTGTGTGTGTGTGTGTGTGTCTGTGTGTACATGACAGTGCATAAACACACATGCTATCTGGAAGTGTATGCCCATGTTGCCTTGTGTGTGCATACTTAGGCACCCTGCACACTGTCACATATGCCAAGTGATAGTAGGTCTTTGCAGGTGTTTCTATGGCCTCTGGGAACTGCCAGTCGCTAGCAGCCTTCCATAGGCTGTGCTGTGCACTAGTTGCCTGAGTCTTCTTTTTCAGTATTCAGTATTCACAGGTGTGGTGGGCATGGGCTCACATAGGCAGTGAGAGTTAAGTGTCTCCTGATGACATTGTTAGACACCCCACCCCCCCAACCCCCCGGCTGCTTTTCATCTAAGGAACTGGTTTGGACTTTTAGGCTTCTGTGCTTGTGCTTTAATGTTTATTGGACATCGTGATTATTTAAATGTCATCATAGCTGTTTGTAAAAAGTCCTTGAGAGGTTTCCTCATGCTGGTAGATTCCGGAAAGGAGACTGTTTATTTGCTTCGCTTTTTTCCGAGGGTGGAATCAGACTTTTTCACATTTTATTGATGACCCATTTGGCTATCCTTGGGCCAGCTCCAGTTAAAAATAATAGTATTTAATATTTAATAAACTGCCAGTCTTCGGAGCCATCTGGAACTTTATTTTCTTTGCACGCAGCATCTGAGTTTTGGCTGTTAGCCTTTCTCCTTGCTCGGGGAAGGGTCAATTGCTTTAAATTCTTTGATGCTTGCTGTGTCAGCCCTTTTCATAATTTCAAAATGCCTGTGTAAAAGGGCTTTTCACCCATTCATGCTGATAAGTCTTTTGAACTTGAGGTTTGAACCAAACTAATCAAATTTAATTATAGCTCAAATCCTGTTACAGTGAACTCCAGTAGATTTCCAGGCTGGTTTTTTTTCTTTATTTCTTTTTTGTTACACTGGAATTCAGCCATTACCAATATTACATTAAACAACCAGGCCATTGACCACAGTGTGGGAGACCCTTTGCAGTGTCCAGGTTTTTGTTACATTGACATGGTAATATGATTTGAACTTTCTCCTTTTTAAAGGAAATCATGAATTAGTCATAAGCAAGTTTTCTTTGTTTGGATAATTCTTATGTAATCTTTTCATATCATACTTAGTGGTTTCAACAGTTAACATCCAGAATTAAAATCTGAGAACTAACCCCCCCCCCTTTTTTTTAAAGAATTTTAGTTTATTTTATAATTTTGATTTAGGAATTCTGGGTTGTTGACTTCCTCTATTATCTGTTCCATAATAAAACCAGATTGACTGACTACTGTGTTAGGAGTCCAAGAACTCCACTCTGCTTTCTTTCCATTTGCCAGTTGTCTTTAGGTGTGTTTGGTATATGATATCGAGGGACTTGAACTATACTTAAAGTGGTGGTTTGAATGAGTTCTCCATATGGTGGAATTGTTTGGGAAGGACGAGGGGGTGTGGCCTCCTTGAAGATGAAAGGGACTTTCTTAGAAAGCCTTGGCTTTGTTGTTGCTCATGCTTATTTTTATTGTTCTTAAGATCTAAAACTCAGTAAGGATTTCCATCTGTCCCTTTGGGGATAGCACCATGACTTGTGCAGTGTTCTGAAAAAGAATGCCCTTTCCTATTTCATTAAAAATCCATCTGGGACAGTAGCATTTACTGGAGAAAATATATGTGTGCTTCTACTGTAGTTGATCCCATCTCCACCTCCATAAGTATTGGGGGCTTTTCCTCAGCACTGTGTGGATTTTATTTTACAGTTCACTTCTGGATTTCTAAGCATATTTGGGAATAATAGCATTTAAAAATAGAAAAAAGTTTCTTTTCATGTGTAAATAAAAGCCTATCCTGGTTTAGTATTGGATCAGCTTTTGAGCTGCAAGAATCAAATGGCATATTTATTCTCTCCTCAGGATATTTCAATCTGAAATGGAAAGTAGAGCTTATTTTTTAAAAAGAAAAGCAAAAATCAGTGCTCTTGGTAAGGTAGAAACTGACTTATTTTGAAATTTTTATTCAAAATTGCTGTTTTCCGTGAGTCAGTCATGGCACTCACTGCCTTTTGTCTTCAAGTGAAGTGAATGTGAAGTTAGTGTATATGCTAGGTACTTTGAAATTTGAGCTTTGCTCTGAGCTGCAGTAGATGCAAATCTTAGCTTAGCTCTAGGGTTGTTGGCTACATCTCCCACTCTGGCTGGAGGACAGGGCTGTGTCAAAAGGACACAGTAGTGTGCCTTTGACTGTAGCTTCAGGGAGAATGAATGACAACTTATGTAAACCGGAGCCTGTGACTGGAAAAATCAAACTTGGATTCAAAGGGACCAAACCGTACTGGGTGAAGACCATTTCCTGAGAGGAGTGACTGCATTTTTGAACAGCTGCTTCTAGTTTTGCGACAGAGAACCCTGGCCTTCTGTCTTTTTCTTGTCTAAGTGTTGTCATTAAAACTTGAGTTGAGGGGTTGGAGAGTTGGCTCACGTGTTATTTTTGCAAAAGACCTGAGTTCAATTCCTAGCACCCACATGGAGGCTCACCACTTCCTGAGGTACCACACATGCTTGTGGTACATGGACGTACATTCACGGAAAGCACATACATACACACAAAGTAAAGTATCTGAAAACAAAACAACAAACCTTGAGTTAATGAGATATGTTGTTCATGGTTACAGATTCTGAGAGCTATGGAGCTAAATGCCTATAAATGCCTATAGATGCTCGCGTGACAATGTTTGGAGGTGGTGGTTAGAAGTCAGGCTCTGAGGTCGCCTGTCAGAATGCAGATCTCATCTCCAACACCTGACACCTGTGTGGCCTTAGGCAAGTTATTTCAACTGTCTTCTCTCAATTTTGTCTTTTTAAGATGAGAGCAAAACAATGCCTACTTGAGAATTATATATGTTCACACGTGTGGAGTCTCAGGAGTTCACACATGAGGGGCTCAGGAGAGTGCCCACATAGATCTATGCTCACACACATGAGGGGCTCAGGAGAATGTTCATACACACATGAGGGGCTCAGAGTGCCTGAGACAGTGTTCTGTGTGGGTGATCCTGTTTATCAGGGAGATGGTGATGTTGCTTGCTGGCAGTCCCTGGAAAGCTTCCTTCCTGACTCACCACTTAGCCCCTCCTGAGGATCTCCAGTGCACCTTTTGTGCCCAGCTGTACTTATCCAGGTTTTCTCTGGAATGGGCTCATCCTCTGCAGGCTGCCAGTTCTTAGGGAACTGCCCCAGGGTCTGAGTGTCCACCTTCCTGTTGATTTGATCCCTTCCTCACTGGAGCCAGTTGCTCATTGGTGGCTCTCACCTGTGCTAGCTCTCACCTGTCTACTCTGTTCTCTCCTTCCATCAGCCCCTCCCCATCAGTTCATCCAACTTTAATCTGTGTGTGTTTGTTAAAAGTAGATAGATGTGTGTGCTCTATCTATTCCAGAACTGTGAATGTTGCTTGCTAAGAGGAAAATGTAGCTTAAGTTCAAGCCCTAAACCAAAAGTGATGAGAACTCAAGCCACAAGCTTGAGGTTTGACCAAACTTTGCTTCTGAATCTGAGACCACTCTTGAACAGCATTCCTAGTCAATGGGATGAGGGGCCCACGAGGATACAAAGGGATACCCGTGGCTCTTCAGCAGGGCTTCAGGACCTGCTCACTTTCTGGTGTAGTGGGAGATATTTAGCAGCACCCTGGCCTCTGTAAATGTAGGGAAACTCAGATATTCTGGGTGGCTAGAAGGGCCCAGGCAGAACCGTCCTTGGGTTGGAAGTGACAGTTATAATGGAGTAGTCTCATGTGTCGGTTGCTGTGTCTGTTTCTAGTGCTGTTTTAATCTCCCATTTCCTTTCTAATGCAGCTGTGCAGCACACAGGGATGGCTTGGTTGACAGTAGAGCAGGCAGGTGATGTGTCTCATGAGGACATAATGGATGCCTGCTGTCACAGCAAGCACCCACAGTGGGGAAATGTGGTGCATTGCCTGTTTGTGATGTTCCTGGTGTCAGGAAACCCATATCAGTCAGGTTCCAGTTACAGAAACAGGACACTTGACATAATAAACTGAACAGAGAGGATAATTTCATTTTGACTCAGAGTTTTGGTCCATGGTTGCTGATCCCTTTGCTTTGTGGCCTGTGGTGGGGTAAAATTTCATGTTAGGTTGCACACAGTGAGTAGAAGCTTGGAAGGAGCTGGGTAGACCCTAGTGGCCTGACTTTTCTTGTGTGTACTGCTCGGAAGGAAGGTGAGGGTGAGTGTTGTTTCATATATGTACTGGCTGTTGGTACCACAGCCTTGAAGGATGGTTCACTCATTTCAGTAGCCCTTTTACTAATTAGGTATGGGTTCTTGTTTTAGGTTTTTTAATACTTTGTACAGATGTTAATTCTGCATCAAATGTGTAGCTGGCAAAGATTTTCTCCCATTCTGTAGGCTGTGTCTTCATGTGATTGTCTATCCTTTGTGTGTAAAAGCCTTTTAAGTTCATGAAGTCCCGTTTGTCAATTGTTGACTCTTCTGCTCCTCTTCTTCCCTTTTTTTTTGAGATAGGTTCTCTCATACCCCAGGCTGCCTCCAATTCATCATGTAGCCAAGAATGACCTTGAACTTCTGATCCCTCTGCCCCCACCTTCTGAGTGCTGGGATCATGAGTGTGGGCCATTGGGCTCAGTTTCATTATCCTGATATCTTGACGTTTTTTCCCTATTTTGCCTTTTATCAGTTTCAGAGTTTCCAATCTTATATTAAGGTCTTTGGTCCATTTGGGGTTGATTCTTGTGATGGTGAGAGATAAGGAACTGGTTTCGTTTGCTTACAGGTGAGTGTTCAGTTTTGCCAATCCTGTTTGTTGAAGAGATGGTCTTCCATGGGAAGTTTTGGCATCTTTGTAAAAATCAGGTAATTGCTCTGTATCTGGGTGCTTTGTTCTGTTCTGTGACATGCGTGTCTGGTTTTGTGCCAGTACCATGCTGCTTTTATTACCAAATCTGTAGTAGGACTTGAGGTTTGGGATGGTGTTACCCTCTAACATTGTTCTTTTGGCTCAGGATTGCTTTGGCTACCCAGACTCTTTTATGCTTTCATATAAATTTAAGATTTTTTTCTTCTATTTCTATGAAGCATGATTTTCAAATTTTGTTGGTGATTTTGCTGAATTAATAGACTGTTTTTGGCAAAATAGCTATTTTCAAAATATTAATGCTCTAATCCATGAACACGAAAGATTTTTCCATCTTCTAGTAACTTCTTTTATTTTTTCCTTGAGTGCTGTGTGTGTGTGTGTGTGTGTGTGTGTGTGTGTGTGTGTGTAAACATAGTTTATTGAGTATAATGCAAAGGACAGCAGGCTGGGAAGGAACTAGGTACTGCTGCAGCCTCTTCTGTTCTTTAATGATCTTAATGTAGAGTATTTCACTTCCTTGGTTAGTTTTATTCCATGGTATTTTTAATTTATTTTTTTAAGGCAATTGTGGATGATATTTATGTTTGTTTATTTCTTTCTCAGCATATTTGTTATTGGTTTGTGGGAAGGCTACTGATTTTGATATCTTGATTTTCTATCCTGCTACTTTGCTGAGTATACTGGTAAGATCTACAAGTTTCCTGGCATACTCTTTAGGATCTATGTATATATGACTTGCAGACAAGGAGACCCTTCTTCCTTTCCTGTTTGTATTTCCCCTCTCATTCCCCTTTTCTTTGATTGTTCTAAGATTTCTAGTATTGTACCTAATAAGGGTAGAGAAGGTGGACAGACAACCTGTCATGTTCCAATTTTACTGGAAATGCTTTGAGTTTTATCTTTAATGTTGGCTGTTAGTTTGTCATACATGACTTTTATCATGTTGAGATATCATCCTTACTGTTCCAGTTTCTTCAGGACTTTTATCATGGACTGATTTTTTGTCAAAAGCTTTTTAATGTATCTATTGAGATGATCCTAACATTTCCATCTTACATAATATATTATGTTTATTCATTTGGGTATTTTTAAAAAGTGTGTGTGTTCTATATGGTCTATACACACATGTATGTGGGAATGCTTATGTGTGTCTAGAAGCCAGAGGAGGATCTTGGGTGTCTTGTTCTGTCACTAATTTCTTTGAGGCAAGGTCTCTTTTGAACCTAGAGAAAAGCTGGCAGCTTGCAAGCCCCTCAGGAATCTTCAGGTTTCCAGGCCCCACAGGTACATGAGTGCTTTTCATGTGAGTGCTGGGGTTTGAGCTCAGTTCCTTATGCTTGTATGGCAGCATTATTACCCACGAGTCCTCATTTTAGATCCTGATGATGCTGTCTTTGAGAATAGCAGCCTTTCTGGACTCTTAGGGGTTTGTCCCAGGGACTACTAAAGTGCTGGAGGCTCACTGTTCACCAAATGTCCTGAGATAATGGTCTCAGATTCATGGTCTTATGTTGTTGAGGAATAAAACAAAAACAAAACAACAAAACACCAGAAACAAAACATGGATGAAGGGCTGGCAAGATGGCTCAAATATTAAGAGCACTGGCTGTTCTTCCAGAGGATCCAGATTCAATTCCCAACTTCCACATGGTAGCAACAACTGCCTGCAACTCCATTTCCAGGAGATACAGTGCCCTTTTCTTGCCCCTGGGGGAACTGCACGCACGCGCACACACACACACACACACACACACTGCACAGACATACACTCAGCAAGTCACCCATTCATATAAAATACAGAACATGGATGAAAGAGCATGAGCAAGTGAAAGCAAGCTTATTAAGCAAAGAACAAGAAGGACTAAGGTACCTGTAGTGGGGGCTCCTGAGGGCACTGCTGGGGGTGCTGGGGATGGAAGTGTTTTATAAGATTTATGGTAAAAACTAGACAAGGACTGAATTTTAATGAAATTGGTTATTGGGTGTGGGTTTATTGTGATCTGAGCGAGTGTGTGGAGGGTGGAGGTGCACAATTTTGGGCTGTTCCCTGACCCACCTGAGGAGATGGTTAGAGGGTAATCATGCTAGAAAGTCCTTCTTCCAACCTGTCTGTCATTTATTTTGTTAGGTGCTGTCCTTGGGGTTTGTCTGCTTGCCAACCACCTTTGCTAGTGTTGATGGCTGACCACCTTAGCTTGTTTCTGTGACTGTAAATTAAAATGGACTTTTTTTTTGTTTATCAATGATCTCTTTGTTCTTTCCTTCCGTCCAGCTTACAGTTTACCATGGGCCCTTATTTACCCTATCCATGGGAAGCTAACTCCTGAGACACTGATTTAGGATTATTGAACTTTGCTTGTTTCTCTGAAATGAAGCCATGCTGATCTTGGAGAGTAATCTTTGTGATGTGTTCTTGATTTCTGTCTGAGTGGTTTTTCATCTATGTTTATCAGAGAGATTGGAATATAGATTTCTTGTGGTTTATTTGCTATTGGCCTGGGAGTAAATACTGGTTTTCTAAACCTCCTATCTATTCAGTGGTATAGTTTGAGAAGCATTAGTTTAAGTTTTTGAAGGTCTTTTAAAATTCAGCAATAAATCCAACTGTGTCTGGAGTTTTTTTTCCTGATTGAGAGTCTGTTTTTTTAAATTGCTGTTTCAATGTTACAGATTTTCTTAAGTTGTTTATCAAGTTTTGGTTTACTTTTGAAGGTTCATATGCATCTAGAAGTTAGCCGTTTTTTTTTAAAGTTTTCTAGTTTGGTAGAATGTAAGTTTTAAAAGTATGTTCTAATGATTTTCTGAATTTCTTTGATACCTTGTTGTTTGTTTCTTTGTTGCTTCTCTTGCTATTGATTTTTAGTTTTACGCCATTGTCAGCATATAAGAAGTTGTTTTTATCAATATTCTGTATTTGTTATGACTTGTTTTATTTTCTGATAGCTGATCCATTTTGGAGAAAGTTTCCTGGGCTACAGAGAATATATTTTGTGGTGTTTTGATGGACTTTTCTGTAGGTGTCTATTAGGTCATTTGACCTGTGATTATTTAACATAGATGTTTCTGATTATTTTATTTTTCTTGGGATGCTCTGTTTATTGGTGTGTATGGGTATTGAAGTCACTCACTGTTTTTGTGTTGGGATAAATCTTCCCCCGTGCTATTCTATGCACCTGTGTTTGGAACTTGCATGTTTAGGTATGTAATATCCTCTTGGATTGATGGGGCTGTCTTTATCTTTTTGACTAATTTTGGTTTGAACTTTTATTTTGTTGGAATTCAGAACAGTAACCCCCACTTGCTTTCTAGATCCATTTCCTTGGAATGCCTTTTCTAGCCTTTCACTCTAGGAGTGTATTTATTTTTAATAAGTTGTATTTCTTTCAGATAACAAATAGATGGATCTTGTTTTATAATTGAATCTGCTAGTCTGTATATTTTAATTGGGGTATTTATTAATTGGGGTATTAATATTCAAAGTTGTTATTGGGAGGGATGTATTAACTCTCTGTCATTGTGTTGGTTTTTTTGCAGTAGTTTGTATCTTCCTGTTTTTTAAAGTGGAAACTTAAGGGTTCTTTGGAAAGTCAGTTGTGTTGGATGGTGTTTTGCCAGGGCAAACACGTGAAGGAGTGTTGTCCTAAAGTGGACACAGGTGAAAGGCTAAGGCAGACACGTGAAGGAACATTTCGCTGAAGCAGACACAGGAGAAAGGATGTTCTGCTAAAGCAAGCACGTGGAAGGATGCGTGATGAAGGATTCTTTGTTAACAACACACATGTGTTGGTCTACCTTACATTTGTGTAGTTGTTAGAACTCTATAGAGAGAAATGCACCAAAAAACTTCTGGTGGTGTGCCTCAGCTTCTTGTCTCTTCCACAGACTCAGAATGATTAGCAAAGTGATGTCATCTGAGACAGATGACGCCTGATGTTTAGAGGGAGTATAAATAGAACTTGTTGGACATTGACGGAGGCTGAGCTAGGCTTGCTTATAGAGCTAGTCTTGTAATGCTTGTTAGTCTAGAGTCTTTGCTGATCTTTGCTTTGCTAAGAGAGGCACAGCTGAGAACTACTTTCTACAGTTCCTCCTGGTGTCTCCTGCTGGCTTGTGCGGAGGCCTGGCTGTCTCTGCTAGGTAGTGCCACCGCTGCTGATTTGTGTTTGCTATCCTGACTTTACCGAACTACACTTCTGGCGTATCCATAAAGTGTTTCTGAGTGGATCAAGCTTCTGTTGCTAACCTTTGAACTGAACTGTCAATTTCCAAACAACACAGACAGGAGTTGCTCCAAAGAACCTTTCTTAACAGGTCTACTTCCCCGTATCTTTTCTTTTCCACTACCTCTGGTGGATGATGTGCTTGCAGAAAGGTTAAAGCATTTAAGAACCATCATTAAAAATAAGGTTTGAAAAGAATCTAAGTTACAGTTTTTATTCTTTACTCCTGCATTACTTAATTTTTACTGTAGCCTTATGGAAAAGCCTGTAGTTTCTTCAAGGATCTTTTGTAGAGCTGGGTTAGTAGTCATGACACCTTCAGCTTGTTTTTATCATGAAAGGTCTTTTTGCTTCAATCATGACATGATAGTTTTGCTAGGTATAGCAATCTCCGTTGGCAATTACTGTGTTTCAGTACTTAGAAATTCATCATTCTGTTTTTCTGGTTTTTAGTCTATTGAGGAATGTTCTGTATTCTTATGGGTCTATATGTGACTTGACACCTTTATCTTGCAGTTTCAATACCTTTTCTTTCTTCTCTAATGTTTTAACTATAATATGATGTGGGATGGGTCTTTTCTGGTCTAGTCTGTTTGTTCTGATGCCTCTTGAATCTAGATGTTCATCTCTTTCTCTTAAGGATGCTTTCCACTATGATTTTCCTGGACACATTGTTTATCTTTTTAGGCTGAAGTTCTTCTCATTCACTTAAGTGATTCAGAAATTAGATATTTTTGTGTTGTCCCATAGAACTTGCATGCTGCGTTCATATTTTCTTGTTTTATCTTTTTGGTGTCTGAATGCTCTAATTCATCTGTCATTTTCAGAGTAAATTTTCACATTCACTGCAGGTGTCACACACTCAGCCCACACTGCAGATGTTAGGTGTGCTCTATTGTTGTTTTAAGTTGCATTTCCCTGGTAGATAATGTTGAACTTTTAAGTAATTAATTAATCACTTAAATAAATGCTTGTTGTCTGCCTGTATATTTTCTTGAGAGAGAGTCTTTTCAGTTCATTTGCTCTTTTACAGATTTTTTTTGTTTTTTGGAGGGTGGGATGCAGTGCTGGAGAGATAGCTCAGCAGTTAAGAGTACTTGATGCTCTTGCAGAAGACCCAGGTTTCATTTCCAACATCCACACAGTGGCTTAAAATGGTCTGTAATTCCAATTCCTGGAGATCTGGTCCTCTCTTCTGGCCTTCATAGGCACCAGGCACATAAAATAACATAAATAAGTCTTTAGAAATATTTTTATGTTTTTACTTTGTTTATTGATGTGTATGTATGTTTAGATTCTGGTGAGGCCAGAAGAGGGCGTCAGATCTCCTGGGGCTGGGGTTAGAGGCAGGTGTGGTACTGAGGTGTGAGTGCTGAGAACTAAATCTCCAGTTCTCTTCAAGAGCAACAGGTGCCCTTTAAGCCATCTCTCCAGCTTTTGAATTAGCACTGGGCAAGGTGACACAGGCCTGTAATCTTCATACTCAGGAGACAGAAGCAGGGGGATTGAGACTTCAAAACCAGTGCAGGCTACATAGTGACACACTATCTCAAGAAAAGAGAAAAACAACAAATGAAACCAAACAAATGCATTCCCTCTGCTAACAACAGCAGCAACAACACAGGAACAACCCAACAAACAACACCAGGGACACAACAGGCAGCGGCATTGAAGCTCAGCGGTCTAGCACACACCTGTCATACAAGGTCTGGATCTGGTACTGCACACTCCATGCACAATGGCACCAGCCTCTTATCAGATGTATGGCTTCCAAAACGGTCTTCACAGTTTCTTTACTTTGCTAATAGTTTTCTTTGCTGTGTGGAAGCTTCTTAGTCCCATGTGACCCCAGCTGTCCTCATTGTGTGCTGTGCTTTAGGGATTTGTATGTCAACACTGGTCACTCTTATCTCAGTAGTCAGGATCTTTAAGAGGATCACCTTAAAAACAGAAGCCATATGATGGAAAGCTTCTTTAAGGAAGAACAGTTTTATTTACAAGAAGACAGGGTCCTATGGAGTTCAGGATGGTCTCCAACCTCCTTTGTGCCGAGGTGACCTTGAGCTACTAATCCCCTTCCTCCCCTCCCAAGTGCCACCATTACAGGCATGCACCGCACACCCAGCTTACTTTAAATGAATGCCAGCATATATTGGCAATTAACCTTACTTAGGTTTTCCAAATAGGCCACAAACGTCTGCTTTTCACAGAGGTTCTTCTGCAAGTGTGGTCTGTGGACAAAGAGCACAACTTCAGCTGGCATTGCAAAGGAAGGCATGTTCTCAGGCCCTACCTAAACTGGAATCACACAGGATCCTGCACCTGTGCTTGAACCATGCCCGCAGGTGCCTGCAGGTGATTCTGCAGCATGCTAATTCTTTCCACTTGGAGTACTTTGCTGGTCCTTATAACGTCCTGAGAAGTTTTAGACCTTGGTTCATTTGGATGCTGTCCTGGTTGGAAGGCTCTCTTCCAGCCCCAGCCCCGGCCCCTGCTATGATGCTGGTTTGTTGGGTTCCATCCCAGCTCAGAGTCCTATCAGCAGGCATCCTGTCTCAAAAACACCTGGACCAAAATGAACCAGGCACACTTGCTTTAAAGGGTTTGTATTGTTGTCGAAAATGAACTATGAAGGTAGTTGTGGGAAGGGGTGGGGCATTTTGAGATGAGCCTTGAGGATATGGCAAAGAATCTTTCAACAAAGGGGTTCTCTGCATTAATTTTAACTCACCGGCTTAATACACATTTAGTTTTGTTAAAGTGTTATAATACATTTTCTCACTGAGATCCATGCTTTTCAATTTCTGGGATGAAAATAGGCCGTTGGCTACAGCTCTAATCTCACTACTGCAAAGCAGTTTTGTCAGCACACCCCTTCTACCACACACCCCTTCTACCACAGATGCACCTTTTACCGATGGCATCCCAAAGCCTGGTGACAGTTTCTGCTAGAGTTAGTGTCTTGCTTTAACTGACTGCTGGGGCTCTCTTTGTTTCCCTTAATTTTCTGCATGTTTATTTCAAATGAACCATAAAATGACTCAGTGCCAACATGTGGTTTTAATAACAAATAAGGGTTGGCAAATGAGTGTTGACTTAGAATTTAAAGTTTTATACATCTGCCATGACTAACCTCTGAGCCAGTTTGTAGCTCAGCCCTCAGTCTGTGTTAAATAATTTATCAGTAACAACTTGGATTTTTTTTTCTTTCTTTCTGCAGGTCAGTTTTCTGGGAGTACCTGTTCATAATTTAAACACTTATCAATAAACCATTTTAGCAAAACTGTTTATAATAAATTCATTCCTTGTCAAGTTTTATGAAGTAGGCATGGATATCCCTCAGGGATCCTTTTTGTCCTATTTTTGAATTATTATTGTTTATACTGCATCAAAACATCAATTTCAAAATAATCAAACATGATATGATAAAACTATGCAGAAGTTCCTCCTGAAATCAGATGTTTGAATCAGAGCACATTGTTATCCTCTCTGACAACTGGGTACACATGGTTGTCTCTTCCTTCTTCCCTGTCTCTGGTGGCCCAGCATTCATAGCTGCTCTGTGTCAGTATGCCTATCCTCTGATGTGGAAGATAGACCTGCGAGATGGAGAGGTTGCCAGTGCTGCTGTGTGGGGAAGAGGAGAGGCCATATCAGATGTGAATGTCCTGCTTTACCAGGCCTCAACTAATTTAAAGTTATGTGTAAAAATCGACGTTGCATTAATAAAAATATTCTGGGATAAGAAGAAATAATGTAAAGAGCTAAAATAATATTCTTTGTTAGTTACCAAAGTTCACTTATAATCTCAACTTTATTTAGCCTCATATTTTATGTCCATGGAAAACCTTTTTTTAAAAACTCAGATATTAACAAGGGGAAAAAGAAAAAAAAATTAGCAAGGAAACAAAACCAAAAATGTGGATTAAATTTGCGTATACAGGATCATTAAAAAATGTAACTGGAGTGGGGTTAGATTGGGTTTGTAAAATCTGCTGTCTCAAGTGGGGCTGCAGAAGAGCAGGGGGCTCTTGTGGAAAAGCAGACACCTCTTAGAGCAAGGATAGGTGGTGGCATGCTTGTGGACAGCAGATGACTTTGGAAAGATTAGTGGCACTCACTGTAGAATGTGACGCCTTGTGATGGGGTCTGTGTGGTGTAACGTTGACCTCCAGGAACGGAAACTTCCATGTTGCTTCTGGGCATTTATGATCATGGGCTTCTTTAAATCAGCTCTTCTTTCACGCAGATAAAAGGGTTTTGAGAGCTCCAGTGCCATCCAATGTAACTTTCTTGTTACAGTAGTGTATTCCGCATTACTTGATCTCATAGCGTTTCTTCCTAATTTCTGAGAATAATTCAGCTGTATTTATAATCACGGTTATTCCTCTTTGAAATAGTTGTTCCTTTTAAGCTGGTTTTAATGAGCTGTGGTTTTTATGTCTAGGGCCCATGCTCATTTCATGGCTTGTGGGTTTTCACACAGTCTTTCAGCCTGGCCACATAGGATGGCCTCACAGAAGATGGGACTGTACAGCAGGTACTGCTAAGCTTCCTACAAAGCAGGTCAGATGGCCTTTTAGCCTTTGCATGCCAGACCTCTCTGTTGTAGCTGCTAAGCTCTGCTGAGTAGCGGTGGAGCAGTCAGAGACAGTGGGTGAATGGATGAATGTGACTGGCTTCACACAGCTTCATTCAACAGCAGCCTGGGCTTGGGAACCAGAGAGCTCTCCTGTGCTGTCCCCACCATCCACCATCCTCTTAGCCAACACTGTAGGCTGAGGGTGTGTGAAAATGGATTGGTTTATTTAGACGACTTGAACTGTATGGAATTATACTGTAGGTCTCCTTTGCTATCTGACTCTTGTCACTGTTGCCCTCTAGTGGTTATTTCTCGGGTCCATTTCTCCATCAGGCCACTAGATGAGAAGGATGCAGTCACAGCGCACAGCCAGGATATAGTGAAGCATAAGGTGCACATGGTATTCAAAGACAGAGACTTCTGTAAGGAGCTGTAGGGGTGTGCCAATCCTGGGGGATGGAGTCTGGCCGCTTATATATTCTATAAAGTGGGACAGGCTGGGTCTGTTTTCTCCTTCTTGAATTGGACTGGGAAAGATTCCATTTTGTGATTGTAGTTTTAGCTGAGAAGCAGGATCTTACTAGATAAAGCGGGTTTAAATGGATCTGAGATTCCTCCTGGGGAAATGCTGCCTAAAGAGCCTTTCTTCTGGGCAAGAATTTGGGAGTCAGCCATCTTTAATTAAAGTGAAAGCAATCAGAGGTCAGCTGGGCTGATCCAGGCCCTTTCCCTAGCTGTCTACCTATTTAGGATGTAAGTACAGTAGGTCTCAGCTTTTTTGCCCCTTTAATACAGTGTCTCATGTTGTGATGGCTCTAACCATAAAATTACTTTCATTGCTACTTCATGACTGTAATTTTGCTACTATTTGGAATTGTAATGCAAATATCTGTATTTTTCCGATGGTCGTAGGTGACCCCTGTGAAAGGGTCATCTGACCCCCAAAGGGGTTGTGACCCATAGGTTAAGAACTGCTGTTTAACTAGTTCCCATCTTTCTTCAGCTTCACACATTGTTTGGAGTTGAGTCACATGCAACAGTTGCCTCTTCCTTTAGGTTGTTGAGTGGTGTTTAGTTGAGTAAGATGTGACCATTGGTGCATCTATTCCCCCATGGGTAGGCATTTGGACTGTCAGCTTTGAGCCCAGGTTAGTAAAGCAACTCTGCCCATTTTTTACACATCTTTATATAGATCTTTGTTGTAAGTACTTAGTGAATATGTGCTTAATATGGTATGTGTATTACCATAGTGCCTGAAATTCTAGCACTTGGAGGCTGAGTCAGAGGGTTGCAAGTTCAAGGCCAGACTGGGCTACATTGGGACGTTTAGTCTATAAAACAAACCAACAAAACAAAAACAACTTCCCAGAGTGACTGGGCCACGTTAGACCTTTCCCAGCCGTTTGAGGGCCCTAGTTGCCCCATATCCTTGCCAGTGATAGGTATTGACAGTCTGTACAACTCTGAGCTTTCCCGTTCCATTATGCAATCGCCTTCTTTCTTGTTTGCTTGGCTGCTCTGGCTCAGCCCTCCAGTCTAACGCTGAATAGAAGTGGTGAACACTGAATAGAACCCTGAACAGCATTCCCCTGTTCCCAGTCATTTATCAAAGCTACACTCAGGGCTTTTGTTTGTTTTTTGTTTGTTTGTTTTTGCCATTTAGTGTTATAATAGATGTTACTTTCTTATACATGTTTTAAATTTTATTTGAAATTGTTTTAATATTTCTTTGTGTGTGTGTGCATGTGTGTGCACATGTACATGTGTAATTGTCTACTACAGTGTGTGTGTGGTTGGGGAGGGAGTCAGAGGACAACTTATGCAGTCAGTTCTCATTTTCCTCCATTTTGGGCCCCTGGGATCAAGCTCAGGTCGCTGAGGCTGGTAGCGGGCATCTTAGCTGCTGAACCATCATGCTGGCCCTTATTCTTATTTCTTGAGGAGGAAAATTCCTATCTGTTCATAGTCTGGTATGCGTTTCATGATAAGCATATGGCGTTTTCAGGAACCTTTCCCATATCCACACAGCACCTCTTCATTCTGCTCTTAACTAGAAATCACACTGATGTCAGAATGGTGGAGCAGCTTCACATTTCTAGAATATGCCTCACTGCTCATAAGTATTGTCAGTGTTTGTAATTTGGAATTCATTTTGTAATATTTAGAGTTTATCCTTTCTCTAAGGGCTTAGGAGCACGGGGTCCCCATGGTTTCCAGGTTCCCTTTCTACATGGAATCTGTGAAACATTGTCTCCCTCAGGACAGCGTGAGTCTTTCACAGGCTGTCTTTGTGCTTACCTTGTCTCTGTGTGGCTGGCTGAGCGAGATGGAACTGGAAGGAATTGTTGAGAAACCAACTTTGCTTCAGGGAAAGAGGTTTGGGTGTCAGCACCTGCAGAACAGTCAGTGTGCAGTCAGTCTCCCAAGCAAGTGTCAGGTCGACCGTGCAGTCGGGACCACGGTGGACCATGCTGTTTCTGTTAGCTTCTGACATGGGTTTTAATTGTGCTGCCTCCAGTGGCCCTATGACTCTATCAGGGACCAGTCTCCAGCCCCTCGTTTTGCTCAGTGTCTTCTATGCTTTCTCCTGAGCTTGTAGATGGTCATTGTGGAAATGTCTCATTTTCTCCTTTTTTGCATGTGGACTCATTGGTTTTGATTGTGTGCCTGGGGTCAGCTGAGGTGACAGGAATAGCAAGAAAAGTTAGTGTCCTTTCTGTGTTGAGGGTCTCCACAGCTCTCCGGCCTAAAATGCAGATGGCATCTGGTTCATTCCTGAGAGCAAGGCCACCTTTGTTGCCTTTCATCTTTAGTCACCTCCACCCTGTTATCATAGAGTAGCGAGGGCTTTTCTAATTTACCAAAGGCCCTCAGGGGCCTAGGGCTTTGTAAAGTGGAACTCTGCAAGGGTGCCTGGGGCATGGTCCTTTGGGAGGCCACAGCAAGAAAGAACAGTCTGGACACAGAGAGGCAGTTGACTGCCCCTCCTGCAGCTTTCAGAATGTCACCTATGCTTTTTGAGTTTCGTGAGCCACAGACTTCAACCTCACTCATCTGCTGTAAGCCAGGCCCTGTGCTGGCCCTGTGTATAACCCCGTGCATGCTGCTTACAAGAAAGTGTAGACTGGTGAGCATGTATCACAGATAAGGAACTTAATACTACAGCCCAGCTGGGCCTCCCCAAGCGAGGAGTTCTTTCTGAATTGCAGCCCCATCAGTCCTCCAGCTTCAATTTGCTAACATCTTAAAACAGAATGGGTTGAATATGCACAGCTCTACAGTTGCTTTATTCTGTACTCAACGTGATCTTGATGGTTGTCAAGCCTCGGGGTGTACAGGTCACTCACTCCATCAGGTTGTGTGTGACCTACAGGTGACTGACTATTTAAGAGAAGTGTATGGAAGTTTTAAACAGACTTTGGCAAATGTTCCTTTACTCTGCTTCCTTCCAGCTCCTCCACCCCTGTGAGGTGTTTCTGCTCCTGTGTAATAGTTCTTCTCCAGCTCTGCTTTCTTGGTCTCCTTTGGTGTTTCTACAGTTCTAGTATAAATGTTTCTCTTAGAACATGCATGCATCTCTAGTTTGGACAAGACTTAAAGCACATGTTAAACCAAAGAGAAGGTAGCCATAAGAAATGGAAAAAGTTCCGAAGAAAGGTGAGTTCACCAGCCCTACCCCTCCGGCACATACTCTAGACGAGGTTTCAGAGGGAAATGGCAGGGTGTATGCGGCTTTATTAACTGAACCATTTACAGTCCTCCATGGGAACAAGGTTTTAACATGTGTTTCTTGAATGCAGCAGGAGAATGGATCCTGTTCTCTCATCTATTTTGTTAGCCTGTGTCTTTTAGTTGGGGAATTGAGAGCCCTGATATTGAATGATACCCATGGCCAATGTTAGTTGACATTTGACATTTTGTTGTTGTGCTCTGCCCCCCCCCTTTGGTTTCCTGGTTTGGGATTCTTTGTACGCTGTGTTTCCAGGCTGTGATTAACCTTTTCAGGTTGAAGTTTTTCTTCTAGTGCTTTCTGTAGGGCTGGATTTGTAGTCAGATCCTGCTTAAATTTGGTTTTATCATGGAATGACTTCATCTATTGTGAGTAAAAGTTTTGTGGGGTAGAGTAATTAGGGCTAGCATCCATGGTTGTCTCCAAAATCATAGAAGAAGGGGATTCCTATCAAAGTACAAGAAGCCTACAGAATACTAAACAGACGGGACTGGCAAAGAGACCCCCCCCCCAAGCACATAATAATCAAACACTAAACATACAGAACAAAGAAAGAATATTAAAAGCTGCAAGGGGGAAAAAAGGTTACATAAAGGCAGACCTTTTAGGATAATACCTGATGTCTCAATGGAGACTTTAAAAGCTCTAAGAGCCTGTGAGAATTCTGCAGTCTTATGGGCTGGCAATGTGCTGATCTTTCAGAGTCTCTTAACCAGCTGCCACACTCAGGTGCTTCTCTGAGGTCTGTGTGGCTGACACGCTGCAGCTTACTGCCTTCGCTGCATTCTTCTTCTCTGTGGTGTTTCTGGGACCAGTTAGAAAAAGAACAACTTCACAGTGCAGCTGAGTACAGATAAGTGTCTTTTGAAATAAAGAACCAGTCCCCCAACCCTGGTGTGTATGTGCAAGGGCAAACAAATAAGAAAATAGTGAATGAGAGACGAGTTTGACATTTCCTGTGCCTGTGGCAAGCCAGCCACGTGATGCTTTCAACTATCTCATGTGTTCGTTATGTGTGTGTGTGTGTGTGTGTGTGTGTGTCTGTGCACGCGCAATACTGGACCACAGCAACCTAAAGCAGGGAAGGTTTGTTTCTCTAATCTCTCTTCACTATATTAGTGTCATATGACTGACACAGTAACATGTAAGTTGATACACTGAGTCACTTCTGCCCAGGTAGAATGATTGTGATGATTCTACAGAATATAAAGATGGAGCTGCACTGCCTGTGTCTGATGCCCAAGTTAGTGATGGAGCAGTTTAACAATATTCCCTCTCGTGTGGGTTCTAAGATTTATTTGAGCTTTAGCATGCTCACTCTTACTGTCTTTTCTCTGTTTTTTTCCCTTCTCATGCTATATTGTGCTTAATTTGGAAAGCTATCTTAGAGTGCCTTATTAACCTAAAAGGAATTAATTTCAGTATTTTCTTTTTGAGACTGGGTCCTCTACCCCTGCCCCTGGGTGCTGGGATTAAAACAGTGTGCCATCCCACCTTGCCTTCCCATCATTTAGTTCTATTTCTTTTGTGAGATTCATACTCTCTTTGTGCAGTGCTAGTAAGTGGATTGCCATAGTTAAGTTAAAATGAACCATAAGGTGTTTACTGTTGAAATTCTGTCCTGATATTTAGTTGCTAGTGGACTTTGGATGACTCTCATTTGAACGCCCCCCTCCTGCCTTTAAAGAATGACAGTCATTTTGAAGCAAAGAGCTTTTTATATATCTCACATCATTTGTCCTTGGCTACCGCTGGGATTGAACAGAAAGGGCGGAGTATTTAAGAGGAGAGTGGCTATCATTTGTGGGACACTAGAGTGGGAAACCCTACATGAACACACTAATTTGGAAACTGCCTTGCAATGGAAGACAACTCCCTTATAGGACCCCTTGGAGAGGGAGCTGGGCCAGCGTTGGACCCATTTCTGTGTCAGTGGCAAGCTGACCACGTCCCTGCTTCTTTTAAGTCTTAGGTGTTAGTAATTTGTCTTGTTTCCAGAACAAAATGCTTGACAAAAGCAACGTGAGGGAACAAGGGTTTATTTTAGATCACAGTCTGAGTGCACACAGTCTATCCAGGCAGGGAAGGCTTGTGAGAGAGAGCTGAAGACAGCTGGTTACATGGATCCAGTCAGGAAGCAGAGAACCTAGGCTGAGTTCATTTTCTTGTTTTTGTTGTGTCTAGGACCCCAGCCCATGGAATGATACCATCCATATTTAGGGTGCATCTTCCTACTTCAGACAGTCTGAATAGTCTACACAATCTCTTACAGACATGGCCAGAGATTTATGTTCATGATAATTTTAAATCCATCCAAGCTAACAATTAGGACAGACCATTATAACATTGTAATTTTGATTCTTGCACATTTTCTTGAGTTTATAGAGAGTTGTTGGTCATTTTTGCTACGTGTAATGTAATGACATTTACTCTTAAAGTACAATTTTTTGTTCTTCAGGTTTCCTAAGTCATTCATATTGCATCTATTGTAGCTTATAACCTAGCCTAATTTATTTAAAAAGTATCTTGTTATGTGATTATGCTATGGAATTTTAGTTGAGGTAAATGATACCTTAGAAATGATATTTTATAGACCTTCAGTTATAAATCACTTCACTGAATATAGAAGAGGATCTATGGCCAGGGTTTATCAGCTTTTAAAACATGCTTAATATTGGTTTTATTGCAGCCATACAATAAAGTGAAACACTAATAATTACAGGTTCTTACAATAATGCCAGGTCAACCACAGATTTACTTTTATCTAATCTGTATGATTTTTCTCTCTCTCCAGATTCCTTTCTCCTTGGTCCAGTTTCCCTTGTGGGAATCCTTGAAAGTAAGTTTTTAATCGTCATGTGAAGATTTTCCCTAGTGCCCAACAGTGTGGGTCTATGATAGAAAAAGGTCATAGTGGGTAGAAGCTTAAATTCTCCAAATTACCAGCAGCTGAGAGTGTTTCTCCATGGGACTTACAGGCTGTTTCGGACGTTACTGAGGTGTGTGTGCTGTCAGGTACAGCAGGTGGAACTGAGACTCACGTGTTAGAAACATCTTGCTTTAGTCTCCCCTGGACTGCCCATTTTTCTCCACTTAATTGAATGGTGTGTGAGCATGTGTGGGTAAGTGGGCTTACAGGAAGAGCAGTGAGGATGAGTGAGTGGAAAGACAGCAGGGTCCAGACCCCTCCAGCCCCAGGGCAGACAGAAAGAACAGCATCAGGCTGGGAGGCTCTGGCTGTCCTTCACCTCTGCTCTGACTCCCAGTGGAACGAGGAGCCTTGAGTGACTGCATCCTGGGGTTGGGGAAGGTCACACATTGTTTACATAGAAGGGAACACTTTATGCAGTGAGGACTAGGAAGGTGGCTCAGCAGGTGAAATGGACTTGTCACACAGGCCTGACAATCTAGTTCAATCCTTAAAACCTACACAGAAAGCCAGTATGCTAGTGTGTCCCAGGATGCCTATGGTAAGCTGAGATGGCAACAGTAGGCTGGGAGCCTGTGGGCTGTGGTGTGGAGTGTGCTGAGGAAAGTCCCTCAGCAAGGCGGGAGGCAAGGACCAGCTACCAAAGGTTAGCCTCTAATCTCCACACACAGGCATGCACACTGCACAGAAACAGATTAATTAAATTAGAAAACACACATAGGCATTGCATTTGCTCTTCATCATTTGGGGCAGTGATAGTGCTACGAATTACATGGGTCTTTGCCAGCATTGTAAAGGACTTAATAAAAGGAGAACTACATGTCTCAGGCCGTCACCACCATATACAACTTCGGTGTTGCACTGTGCGCACACACGGAGAGCTGTATTGAGTCTGTACGTCTGTAACGTAGCCTGTGTGTCTTGCTAGGATAATGGTCAGGAAAGATGGAAAGGTCTTGTTTAAGTGAGAAGGGTTTATAAATAATGAAACAGGAAAATGGCAAAGTTGGTAGGAACAGGGCTGAGCTAGCTCGGCAGTGCAGTGCTTGACTGGCACGCCTAGACCCCCACTCAGTTCACTACTGCTGCAAGAAGAGGAACAGTCACAAACCAAGCTGATGCCATGTTAGTTGCGTGGGTTTACTATGCATGGTGAAGCTATAGAAAACACTCTTTAAAGGCATCACAGGAGTTAGTTAAAGCCGTATACCAGAGAGTAATAAATGAATTCAAAACACTGCTCTTTTTAAAAGTGAACTGGTAGCTGGAGCCGGCAAGATGGAGCTCGCCTTCAACCTGATGGCCAAGCTCTATCCCCAGGATCCACATAGAAGAAGAGCCGTCTCCTAAAAAACTACCTTCTGACTTGCAATTCATGCCATTCTCCCATGCATGCACACACAAAGGCGTGTGTGTGCTACCCCACACACAAATAAATATAAGGTTTTTAGTTTCAAATAACTAGAACACTAAAGATTTATTACATGTGATGATTTTTACAGGTACTGCCGCTCATTTGATGGAATTTTGGGGCCTTTTGTGGTCATGTTTCAATGTTTCCTTCGTGGTGCAGGGTGAAAACAGACTCCTTGGCCTGTTCTTCAAGGCGTGACATAACAGCCATCCAATGAGAAGGTCACATTCCCTTAGCATACCAGGTCCCTTTTCAGTGTGTGACAAAAGAACTGTGAGTCCAACAGCAAACAAGAGCTCTGTGTGAGCTCCTCAGTGACCAGCATTCACAGACTGCAGGGCCTAACAATTACCAGCATTCACAGACTCTGCTCACGCTAACGCCCCGGCATTCCGCATCTGCAAGAATGTTTGCAGGTCCACAGATGGAAGAAGTATGGGATTGGTTCATTTCTTCCTAGAATTTAAGGACATTTGTAGAATCCTGGCTAGCTAAGAAATTGCTAGGAATTTTTGTAGAAATCACACATACTGTGTTTAAAGTTCTTTTTAAAGCTTTAGTTTTCTGTGTTGCCTGCGTGCTTGTGTCCATACTACATGCGTGCCTGCCACCTGCAGAGACCAGCAGAGGGCATGGGCTCCCATGGAACTGTAGCTGCATGGCTGTGAGCTGCCATGTGAGTGCTGGGGACTGAACTCAGGTCCCCTGAAAGAGCAACCAGCACTCCTAACTGCTGAGGCATCGCTCTAGTCCTGTTAACTGTTTGTGTGGAGTGGTACATGCTTCTAGTTCCTCAAGGAATTCTGAGCATACAGTAGACATGATACTTTAGTTTTGAGGGTCTTTGGAGCTACTACGTTCATACAGCCCAGCTCACTCATGCTGCTTTGTTGCCAGGGCCCTTTCTGCCCCAAATCCCCAAACAGCCTCTGCTGTCTGTTGCCAGTAAGCAGGCAGAGTGTGCCGTGTAGCATCCCATGCTCTGGCTCCTTCTTTTCTCCAGTGCTGTTGGGCCTTTGTATTGCCTTTTGCCCCTGTGGCATTCAGAATGTGTGGCTCCATTTAATACTGATATACATTTGAGCTATTCCCAGATTTCCCTGGTTATTTATTGAGTTTCTGTAAACATCCATGTCTAGTATTTGTATAGACATATGCCTCTCTTTCTCTCTCTCTTTCTCTCTCAGAAAGCTGCCTAAGAGTGGTGTCCCTAGACTGGAAAGAGGGTATGTGCTTAATTGTATAAGAATCTGTACAGGTCTTTCCTTAATTGTATAAAAGTCCGTTAGGGTGTGTGTGGTTTCCAGTACATTCTGCATTCTCACCAGCACATGTGGTGTGAGAGATTCCTGCTCTGTGGTCTTGCTACATGTTCATTGACTTAAAGAAAACAGCCACTCTAATAGTTGTATACTACTGTCTCATCAGAGTTTCGATTTGCATTTCCCTCAAGGTTAAATAATGGTATACATGTCTTCATATAGTCTGTGTTTTTCTTTAACATCTAAACGTGAGATCACAGAGTCTTTGTAGAAGCAGAAACCTTGTGGCCATTTTTTTGTGTTTATGGTTTTATCCATGTAAGTTGCTTTTGCAGTCTTGTAGGGAGATTGTGTTTTATTAGGTGACTTCCCTGTCATGCTCACATGCGGACATAACATAGGAAACTTTCTCTGCCAGGACCCTAGCAGTACCGAGTGTGTAGTGAGCAGAGGGGGTGTGGAGGTGGTGTGTGGACACCACTGTCCTAAAAGTTCTTTGTCCAAGTCACAGTGGGCGCCTTCCTTTTAAGCTGACTTCCGCCAGCTGCCCCGCGTCTGTGTTAAGCAGAGCTATGACACTGACCCTGACAGACCCTGTAGCATTACCACACTCTTCTCCTTGGCTTGCAGGGCAGTTGTCCGGACTTACATGTGTAGCTCGAGGCATTTGCCTCCTCTGTGTGCCTGCCTAGGATGCTCAGCAGTCTCACTGACACCCTCACGTAAGGTGGCACACAATCACCAGTTTAGAACAAGATGCCTGCCTTTAAGTAGAATCCTGGGGATCATTGCAGACATCCCCTTCACTTCTCTGTTTTCCCATCAGCAGTGCCTCGTTCCAGCTCCAGACTCTAGTTTACCCTGGCTGTGCCTCAGATGCTCCCCAGGTTTCCCTTAGTATTTTGAGACTTTTTTTTTTTCTTTTTCTGTATAGACCAAGTTGGCCTTGAACTTGGAATTCTGCCTCAGCCCCTTGAATGAGTGTGGGAGTTACAGGTGTGTGCTACTATGTCCAGCTTGGTTTTGCTCTGCATTCCCTAACTTCCTTCTTCCCAGATGGTCGGGTGCTCACATGGTGAGGTGAATCACATCACATGCCCTCTCCTAAAACCTTAAAAGGAGGAAGAGTTCCTCCTCCTCCTCTCCAGCCTTGTCCCTCACCTACCCTGTATTCCCCATGCAGCCACCTGCACTGCTCCCCCGTGGCCCCATGCACTTGGTGTGCCACGCACTCTGCTGCACTGCTCCCCCGTGGCCCCATGCACTTGGTGTGCCACGTACTCTGCTGCATGTCACTTATTCATCGGTTGTTGTTGCATGACAGGTTGTGTGACTCGGTGTTTTGAAATACATGTCATACTGAGTGGGCTTTTTCTGGGGACGGAGTAATAGAGAGGAACAGTGCAGCAAACGCCTCAGGGCTGGAGAGACAGCTCAGCAGTTAGCAATACTCACTGCTCCTCCAGAGGACCCAAGTTTAGTGCCCAGCACCTATGCTGGCTAGCTCACAACCAGCTGTAACTCCAGCTTCAGGGAATCCGACGCCATCTTCTGGCTTCCATCTATCTTCCACAGACGTCCACACATGCATGCCATGCACTCATCCTTTCTGTCCCTCCCTTTCCTCCCTCCCTCATCTCCCCTACCATTGGTCTGCCTCAACAGGAGTGACAGGTCCACTTCTGTGGCGATGGGAGCACTAACTCAAGCTGAGAATGTTAAGGGAGCTTAAACTGTCTGCATATGTGTTCAGAAAGGTTCTTCAGGCAAGAAAACTAGACATCGAAAAAACTCTGTTACAGATGTACAATAATTAAACGTTATTGGAGTAAAACTATCTTTCCCTACAGTTTGCATGTTGCACTGTAACCTGGACATTGTGCTGCAGCTGAGACTAACCTGGAGAAATAGCACACAGACAATTCTGACTGTCACGTTATATGTGGCCTTGTGTAAAGCAAAACAAACCAGCTGTGTTAGCTACACGACTTTGGGCAGCTTGCTCAATGCTCCTCTTAGCCTCTGCACCTCACCCATTGAGGTTTGTACAGATCTGGAAAATTCTTTACTATCCCACTTGAGATGTGCTAGTTACTTAAGTGAGCTACCCAGCAGTGACGGCGGGACTCACGTGGCCCTATGCTGGTGCTGTCTTTATTTTCATTCTATTGCCAGTGTGGTCTGAACTTCTTTCTGTGAGTGACCTTCCCCAGCTTCCCAGTGAGTGTTTGTTCATTTGTTTTCGTTTTGATTTGTTTTGATTGATTCATCCTCCTGCCCCTGCATACATGAGCTAAGTTACAACTTCAAATAGTTCTCCGATTTATATACAGTACTAGTTATCAGCAGTTCCTATTGTTCTTATTAACTCCAAGATGTAGCATTTGTAAATGGTTCTCATCTGTTTAGATTGGTCAGTCTCAAAATTACTTTCCCAAGATTTTATGTTCACTTACTCACTTAAAAAAAAAAAATCTTGAACATATTGAGGCAAATTGCTTTGAATGTGGCATAGTATGAGTGACTGACTTATTTATTTGCCAGTCAGCAAGAGCCTGTTTTGTTTTTCTTTTTCTTTTCTTTTCTTTCTTTTTTTTTTTTTTTTTGAGAGAGGGCCATCTCATTCCAGGCTGTTCTGGAACTCATTATGTAGCCCAGGCTGGCCTCAAACTCTTAGTAATCTTTCTTCTAAATGTTGGGATTACAGACATAAGCCACCTCCTTTGGGTGGTTCAGTATCATTGCAGTGGCAGCTGTGGTTCCTCCTGTATTTACTCTGGTGCATATACCACTCTGGTTTGAAGACAGTGCCAATCTGAAGACCTAAAGCCCGGTGTTGTATAGGGCACACCACATGGTCCCATTCACATCGCTGCTAGGCTTGCCAGTGATTTAAGCCTTGGAGCTTCAGGTTTTTTGTCTAAAGGATGACCAAACACTAACTATTACGCACTCTTCAGGAGACTGTGGTGAGGGTCCTACTGTGTGAAGGGTGTCATGGCCAGAGGAGTCAGTTGTACCTGTTGCTGTCAGTTATTATTAGCCCTGAATTTACCACTGACATCGGCCTCTGACTTTGCTTTAGTTTCTCTAGGGACTTAAGTACTGTTTTTCTCCTAAGATTTTTATTAGTATTCACTTTATTACAAAATGATTTCTTTATATCTTCTTAGGCTAATTCTGCCCAGTTGAAGTGAAAAGTTAGGCTTTCCTATGGGTAATCTATATTTCAACAGTCTTCAGACACTGGAGTCTATTGATTGTTTCCTTCCCTTAGTAAGCAGGTCCTTTTTCTTTGTAGAACACAGCAGAAAACTCTGTGATGCTTCTCCATTGCCCCCTGTCTTTTTCAAAACCCTCTTCCTCCCATATATATATAATATATAGTATATATCACGCACACACACACACCCCACACACACACCACATCCTCTCATGGATTGTTCTGGAAGTTTTGTTGTTCCCTTGAGCTTGCAGCAAACACCTGGAGGACAGTTGTGCACATTTGTTGCATTTATTAATTACATAGTATCTCTGACTTCTTCTGTGACATTTTGTTCTTTACTGTTGCTGTAAATCAAGCTTGTGAGCAGCAGCTTAAGTGTCCGGAATAATCTCTTCTTAAGAAAATGTCAGAAGATTAATAATAGATGATGACCCCTTCTCACTAAGAAAATGTAATTCATGTCTGCATTTCTTCTCCAGTCAGTATTTTAGTAAGTAATGGTGTTAAAAGCTTGCCTGCTGTTAAGGGCTGGAGGTATAGCTCAGTGCTAGAACATGTACCTAGCATGAGCAAGACACACACATGCACACGCACACATGTACACACACACACAAAGAGAGGGGAAGAGTGTGCACACACAGACATTTAACATGCATGCTTTGTGACTTTTTTAATCAAAATGTAGCTAAATACATAACGATTGCTATAAAAGATAAATTTGTTGTTCTTCCCTGTATCTCATTGTATCTCTAATGCTTATAGAGAAATGGAGAAAATAATGATTTCCACAAAGGCACCCATTTATTTTCAAACATTAAAGCATTTACTAAAATCTACCAGATCCTGTGCTGTATAACTCAGGACTTTAGAAATGCGTTTGTAACAAGGTTTCTTAAAGCTTATTTTCCTAAGCAGGGTTAAAAAGCCTATTTGATAGGTACACTTTTAGCCGGGTAGATTTAGTAAATATACTGAGAATTACTCTTCCTCATAGGGCTGGGAAGAAATGAGATATCACACAGCAGCATGTATCTTGTTATTCAGTGTTAAAAGCCTGAACTTGTCAAGGTAAGCAAGGCTATGTGCATCTTGCTTTGTTTTTGTGGAATCATCCTCAAGTCTTTAGTGTTCCCGTAACAACCCTTCCGAAGGGAGTTGCCAGTGGGGAAAGAAATACTCAGACAGGAGATGGATGCTGAGTCGGCTGTTTTAATTTTACTTAGACTGTGTTTGGTCAGTTCCCCAGGGCCACACTACTTCTGGGTCATTATACTATTCTAAACATTTAAAATAAGATATTCAGGAGCTCTGTTTGGTAACAGGTGTGGTCATTATTTCAGGATAAGGCAAAGAAATGTATTCTGATTAGAAAACAAGTAGGCCTGACTTTGATTGTGGAGAAAGTTGATGGTGTCCACACAGAGCAGAGCTGAACCATTGAGTGGCCAATGTTGCAGAACACAAATTATACAAAATCACTTTTATTAATAATCAGTTTCTATTAGCAATGAACAGATCGACATTGAATGTTCAAAGCAAGCAAGTCCCTTTACATAGTTCTGTAACATGTGAAGTACTTAAAAATAAATCTGATAAAATCAGGGTCAAAGCCTATGAAAGTTCAGAGTTAAAAGAAATTTAGAAGAAGTCCCAGTGAAGGGAGAGAGGATTATTGTGGTGGTTTGAATGAAAATGGCCTCGTGGGCGCGTGTATTTGAGTACTTTGGCCCCTATTAGAACTGTTTGGGAAGGATCAGGAGGTGTGGCCTTGATGAAGGAGGTGTGTCACTGGAGGTGGGTTTTGTGGTTTCAAAGAGGCCATGCCATTTCCTGTTAGTTCTTTTTTCTCTGTCTCCTGCTTGTGAGTCAGATGTAAGCTACATTATTGTCCCAGTGCCATGCCTGCCTGCTGCTGTGTTCCCCACCATGATGATCATGGACTCTAACCCTCTGCAACTGTGAGCCACCATAAACATTTTCTTTTATGAATTGTTTTGGTAACAATGTCTTTTCACAGAAATAGAAAAGCAGCTACAATTCTTATGAAAAAGTCAGGAAAAAAAAAAAAAGCAGTATTGCTAATGTATCCATTCTGTCCAGAAAAAATCCATGGATTCATGTAATCTGGATGAACTCTCAGAAGGGTGGCCTGTGGAAATTGGCCATTTGATGTTAATATTCATATGGAAATGTAAAGAACTTAGAAGAGTCAAAACAACTTTGACAAATAACTAATCTGCAAAATTGAAACTACTTAATTTCAAACTATATTAAAACCCATGACAGTCAAGAAAGTACCGAATTGGTATCCATAGATGAGGACCAACTAGAGAGCAGACTTTCAGAGAAAGATTTCACCGAGGAGAGGGCTATTTCTTTCAAGCACTAGAGATGGTGGGTGTTTGTCCATACATATATCAAAATGAAAGGGCCTCAGCCCAGACTTCGTAGCATAGCAGACTAACTCAAAGGTAAAGATGTAAATACTCTTAAAAACTTAAAATTTACAAACATATAGGGGAAAATCCTTGTGTCATTAAAATAGGCAAAGTTTTCTTACAAATGATACCAAAAGCAGGATTCATAACTTAGACACTGTGGTACATACCAGTGATCTTGGTGCTGAGCAGGCAGCACCTGAATGATTACCACAGGTTCAAGACAAGTTTGGTCTATTTAGTGAATTCTAGGTCAGCTTGAACTACAGACTGAGACCATGCCTCAAGCAAAATGAAACAAATTTCCTTCTCTAACATGAATATTAATATACTTGAATATTATGATTATATTAAAATAATTTGGACTTAATGAAAATGTAATGCTTATTCAAAAATGTTGTTCAGAGAATGAAAAGATAAGTCACAGATATCTACAAATTACTCAGAATATATTGAAAACTTTGCAATATCTTTAATTTAGGTAATAGACAATCTGATAACACAAATATTTGACCATTCATAGGTGGGAGATAAGTATGTGAAGAGAATTTACCATTATTAAAGCCATAATGGAGGGGCTGGAGCGGTAGCTCGGTTAAGAATCTGTACTGCTCTTGTAGAGGGTGAAGACTTGGTTGCTGGCACCCATGTGGAGTGGCTCACGACTGACTGTAATCTCCAGCTCCAGGCATCAATGTCTTCTTCTGACCTCTGTGGGCCCCTATACCCATGTACCCATACCATCCCCTCCAAGGGACACGCGCGCGCATGCGTGCACACACACACACACACACACACACACACACACACAGAATGTAAAGTCTAAAAACAACAGAACAACATAGTGATACAGTACTGTACACTTACTAAAATGTGAACACTTAAAAATGCTGGCAGCCAAGCTTGGGAGGGTTGTGGACAAGCCAGGACTGCTAGGACTGTAAATTGCACAGCCATTTTAGAAAACGGCGTGGCAGCTTTATAATGTTAAAGGTGCTCCTACTTCTGACCTAGCAACTTCCTTCTTAGTTATTAGTTATTTCCTTATCAGGAAGGAAGGTATTTTCCATGTAAAGCTTTGTTTATAAATGTTCATGTAAGATTATCACTAACAGCCTCAAACTAGAAAAAAAAAATGATGTGCCGATGTCTGCAGTATTGCTCATTAACACGAAGGGAACGAAGTCTGGTCTCTGTCGTGGTGTGGCTGTAACACAGTAGTTATAAGAGGAGGCAGATAAAAGAAAATGGGATTACATTTGTGTAAGATTCTGGAATATGCAAACCAGTCACTAGTGGCTGGAGTATCAGTTGCTTAGAAGATAGTGAGGTAGAGCTCAGGAGAGAAGTTCCCAAAAAGATGCAGAACTTTTGGCTCGTCAGTCAGTCCATGGTCTCTTTATAGAAGTGATTGTGTGTGCATGTCCGCCCAAACTTATCAAATTGTGTACTTTAAATATATGACGTTTAGTGGTTGCTTCCTCAGTGAAGCCAAGGAAATGAGGATTTTGCAAAGCTGTACCTCAGAAGCTGGGACAGAAGTAATAGGACCCAGCTCCTAAGGTTGTGAGACCACAGACTTCAGAAGACAGACTAGACTAAGTACTGAGCAGTATTCTATGTGTCACGGTCATATGACACCAGGCTGTAAGCTTCAAATAAGCAAAGCACTATCTGCCACCTTCCCCAGCTCATGCCTGCTGTGGTGTTTGCATGATCCTCAGCATAAACATGTTTTCAATAATTTAAATTAATGCTGGGCATGGTGGCCCACACCTGTAATCCTAGCACTATGAGTCTGAGGTAGCATGATCCTGAGTTTGGGGGGAGCCTGGACTATCATTAGACCCTGTCTTAAAACATGACCTCCCCCCTTCAATTAAAGTACCACTCAGGTAACAGCTAGTATCTTTCGAAGGTGGGGTGTGAATAAGGACTTTTAAAAGAATTAAGGAAGTTGTCATACACTATTCTGGAATAATTATAAATTATTGTTTTTATGTGCTTAGAGTTAAATGGGAAATATGCAAAATATCTCATTGTCATAAATTTATTATCTTTATTTTACTTTGTATGAAATCTTCCTTGAAAATACTTCCTTTGAGAACCATAATGTAGCTGTTGCCCATACTTCTTTGACTAATTTTAGAATGCTGTTAAGTCCTTGGGAAAGTCACTTATGTCACCATTGAAGAATGCTTCCAAAATAGATTCTCACTTAAGTTCCCATCCCAAGCTAAATCCACAGCAGGTTCTGATAAACTCCAAGATGGAATAACGTGTATTTTTCTTTCTCTTCCTCACAGGCCCTCTGGTCGTGGCGGCGGGGTCATGTGGTGGATTCTTGGCAGTCAGCAGTCTGTGGAGCTTTTGCAGGTGCAAGGGATTATGTTGTACTGGGAAAGACCGAAGGGGGTGGGGGAGAATGTGAAAACGCTAGCTGTGCAAAACAGCATTCTTCAGGAATTCCTGCTTGTTTACATGAAGACAGCTTCACTAGTTATGTACGAGAAGAATTGTCATAGAGGGGAAAACCCACTAAAGAGGTGTTTGCTTGAATGACAACAAGTTTGTCTTTGACAACCGATTTCCCTTTATTATTAAAATTTTCTTTATATCTTTATTAAAGCCTCACTCGGGCCCTTGGATTATCTTAAGGATAATTTATAAAGCTCTCTGTGGGAGTGGAGGTGTGCTGCACAGCTGTCTGCTGGGAGCGGTGTTGTGGGTGATCCGAGATTCACAGCCCATGTGACATGTTTGACAGTGCAGGAGATTAATTACTATCGGGAGAGCAGGGGCTACTCCACAGCTTCCTGCAGGCTGAACTACACAGGGCAGGAAATACAGCCTTGTGAACATCTGGGCATTTTGGAGACATTAAAGCAAGAACAGAGTTCAGTATGCAGTATCATGCTGTCCATCATTAAGTCCCGAGAGCACAGATGCTTTAAAGAATATAGTAAGTGGTAAGTTCAGAACCCTAAGAGAAAGATCTGTTTTGTTGTTACAAGTGCAGGTAGCTGTGGTTGCAGTAAAGCAAAGTGGAACTTGCCAGCGCATCATAAGGGGTGTAGATGAAATGCTGGTGAATGCATGGGCAGGTAGCATGCAAGGGCAGCAGCTTTAGGGGAAAGGGATTCTCTTCCAAATTCTCTATCAGTTGTTGGATTTCATTTATTTACATGTAGTGATTAGGCAATGGAAATCATACATTTTATAGGCTCCTTTGTTAATAATTTAAATCTATTTAAGTTGTGGAAGTAATCACCAAAACTAAGAACTTACCCTGGAGACGGGTCTTAGCACACACAGATGGGGAGGGTAATGGCTTCCTTACCTGGAGCCTCTGTGGCTGGGTTAGAGGAGGAGGTAGTCTTAATTCATTTTCCAGAGGTTAGGATTCTTTTCTACCTAGCCCTTTAGAGAAGTTTATTTTTGTTGACTGCTTGAATTGGACAAGGGACCAGGGGATTGGGGGAGGGGGGGTGTTGGATGCAGAACACCAAGTAAATGTTATGGGAATTTAGTTGCCCTGGACAAGAAAAGCCACTTCTTGGAGTTGAATACTTTTAAAACAGTGGTTCTCAACCTGCCTGATGCTGTGACCCTTTGTTACTATTCCTCATGTTGTGGTGACCTACCCCTAAAACTATTTTTGTTGCTACTTTATAGCTGTAATTTTCTACTGTGGTTTTATAATGTGGATATCTGTGGTTTTCCAATGGTCTTAGGGGACCCCTGTGAAGGGTCATTCGACCCCCAGATTGAAAATCACTGCTCTAAAACTTATCCATCTTCAAGTAAGGAATAAACATGTTCTGGTATAGCTCCCAAGTCGTGAATTCTGAGATTTACATGCAGATACATTGATACAATGGGTTTGGGAAATGGCTTTCAATACAGTCCTCTTTGCTGAGGAATGCTCTGCATAGCTCATTTGTCAAAGGGGACAGTTCCTGTCACACTAGCTACGTGGTAGGAAGCTAACATCGAGGACTTTCAGGAAAGTGGTAGTCCACTAAGGCTGCTGTGTGGCTGGGCCAGGATCCAGTGTGTGGAACTGAGTCTCTGGTTTGACCCCAGTTCCTGGAGAAGATGTTGGGCTCTCTGTGCACCAGTTCTCTGATCCGTAGCATAGCAATAAGCAGTCCTCCCTCGAGGGATCCTGTGATATAAAATGTGTGCTGGCCCTTGGTGATCTGTAAAACTGAACAGCTGTAAGGAGTCATCACTCTTCCAGCAAGAGAAAGCAATTCCCCCCCACCCCCCCGAAAGCTGTTCTCTCTTGGATGGCACTGGAAGATGTTCTGAAGTCACTGTACAGCATAGTTTCTTATTTAACCTGAAAATGTTCTCTCCAGCCATCTCACTGTTTTCAAATGAGATTCTGCCATATAAAGGAATTTAAGACCTATGTGGGAAAAACACATTGTTAACAGATCTTCATACATTAGCAAAAAAGAAATACATTTTTGTTCATTTGTGGTGGATGTTATTTGGTATAAATGTTAGTCTAGAGAAACAAGATGAGTGTTTTTGAAAGCATTGCTGTAGGGTAAATGTAGTTTGAAACCAGTCCAAACTGCATGCATTAGAGTTCTGCAACTGGACTGCAGCCCGCCCTGCACTGCCGGGAAGATGAAGAACGGCCTCCTACCCATAGTCCTGTCCAGACACCACACTGCCTCATGGACTCCCTTCTCTTCATGATCAAGCTTGCCCTCAGTCAGATCACATTTCTTCTGCGTATGTGCTTTTCCAAGTTTACACTGGCGTGCCCAGTCACTGCCAACAACCGTGCTCGGCCATCCTCAGCCCGCTCCTGTGCTCTTGCTTGTCTCATAAACTACTTGGGCACAAATACCCAAAATGCCTCTTGAGATTAGAGGTGTTGATGGCTTGTCATGCTTAGACATTCCCCTGGCTTTTGGTCAGGGTTAAAGTAAAGAAAAAGAAAGACCTTGCCAGCTTCTCACTCTAGGCCCTGACTCTTAAAACATCATGATGTTGAGTATTGATACATTTGCTACTATTTTGGTATTCGGGTATCTTTTGATCAGTTTCTTATAGTAGAAACTTTCTTACATTCTCTTAGGAGAGAAGGTATGAGGGAGAGGCCACCCTCTCTCTCATCCTGGCATTGTAGCACAGAATGTGGGATTCAGTGCGTGACAAAGGTGAGAGCCTGGCAGAAGCTGGAACACACAGCCACACTGTGGAGCTGTGCTTGGAGACTGAGCGAAGGGTACAGGAAGGAGCTCTTGCTCCTGAATGCATCAGCTACGAGGAGCAGAGAGTAGCTAGGCTGCCAGCGGTGGGCTTGGGGCCTCACCACTGCCCTCCTGAACATTCTGGGCTTCTGCTCTGAGGTATTAGCCCCAGGCTGTCAGAAAGAAAGGGATTTCTTTGCCTATCAGTGGGCATTTGTTCCCCAAGGCAGCAGGTAGTTTTTCTGTGAAAATCAGATCAGTGAATATGGCCCAGAAAGGTGTAGCTTACCATTCAGAAAAACACCCTAAGGTTGGTTCACATGGAGAACAGTCTGTATTTGCTGTGTTTGATGGTTGTTTCCTGTCTGATGTGCTAGTTTGTCCCTTACATTTACCCTGTAAGTAGAATATACAAAATATTACTTTCTATCTAAACGTTAAAGAGACCAAGCTGTGCTCTGTATTGTAGCCCAGTATTCGAGGGCCTTCAAATTGATTTATTAATCCTTACATAAAGTACAGATCCCAGCATGGTAGTAAAATCAGGGCCCAGCAAAGCATGTATGTTTTGAGTTCATCTTTCTTCCACCCTACTTTCCTGGAGCACACATCTCTGGGGAATATGCAGGTGTCCACAGGAAAGGGTTAACCTCTGCCGGTGGCCAGAGCTAACCAAATTTATTAAAGGTTATTTGTCAGCTTTATAAGTTGATTTAGGGCAGCTTGTGAATATTTTTACATAAAAGAATAAAGTTTAACACTCAGACTTATTTTAATGTGTTGTATCAGAGTCCTTGGGTGTGGCAAGATCATTTTAGGAGCTAGAATATATGCAGCCTCATTCCCAGCTCCATACAGCTGCTGTGTGGTAGTAGAAGATACTAGTGACGGTGCTGGCATTGCTCTGGAGAGCCTGGCAAGTAAGCAAGGGTGGCACTCACACCAGCCTTTCCCTGCATTTTACAGGGGTCATCCGACAGCTTAGTTTGTAAAAACCATAGACTTGTCTGGGGCACCCACTAAGCATATTGAGAGTGCCTACTGTATACACTAGATTAGAGATAGGAAGAAAAATCACCCATTCTCTCTACCCATGTCTTATCTTGCTTCCTGTTGCTGTAATAAACACCAAAAATCAACATGGGAAGAAAGGGTTTATTTCAGCTTGTAGCTTTTCCTGAAGTCAGGACAGGAACTCAAAGCAGGGACAGAAGCATAGGCCGTGGAGGGACAGTCTGTATAGGGTGGTTCGCCATGCTTTGCTCAGCCAGTTCTTTTATACAACCTAGGGCCTCCTGTAGAGGGTGGCACTGCCCACAGTAAGCTGGGCCCTCACACATGGATCAGACTTGCTTACAGGACAATGGAGGCAGGCAACTCAAGTAATGTTCCAGATGACTCCAGCTTGTGTCAAGTTAGCAAAGAGCTAATGAGCACAGTGCCTGCCTAGACTGGAGGTCCCACCTAACAGCACTACTGCGGCTTACTCCTCTTCTAGACACTGTAGGGACTCTTTAGTAATAATGAGAGTCTGCTCCACAGTTGCCTGCACTTTACAGATGAGCATCTGAGGCATCAGGGACCAGGGCCAAAAGTGCTAGAGCTGGTCAAGCTTAAGAGTGGATCTCAGCTCTGTACTGAGCAGAGCCTTTCTGAATGTTTTAAGATCTGTGTGTTTAGTGTGTGGTGGGTGGGGCCAAAGGCATGTGCATGCCGTGGAAGGATGGGGAATTAGGGCAGTGGAGGGGTCAGCTCCCCTTTTCCTCCATGTGGCTTCATGGCAAATGCTCTTAACTTGGAAGCCATCTTGTTGGCCCACAAACTCAGTCTAAAAGGACAAAAAGAGGTTCTAGACAAAGGCACCAGTAGGCCCAAGGTGTGTGACAGTTGTGGGTAACTGAAAACATAACATAAACAAGGAGTGGGCGGGCCTTCCCACAGCTGTCAGAACAGATGTCACCGCAGCCAGCGTCACTGTAGCAACTTCATTTCAGCCCTGTATTTAGAAAGATATTTGTCAGAGGTCGAATGCCCTTTTTGCTCATACACCACAGCAGGGGGCGCCTGGAGCTATTTCTGGAGCCTTCTGTGCAACACCCCCTACCCCCAAACAGCTGCTCATCCTCAGCTCCCAGAAGCTGAACCTCCTGAAAGCCCTTAAGGGGGTTTTATTTCTCCATCCCTCTGGTCTTTCAGGGTTTCATTGACATCAAGCCTGGTGTGGTGGCGTCACATGCCTTTAATCCCAGGACAGGGAGGTGAAAGCTAGTCCTGTGGGTTCGAGACCAGCCTGCTCTACTCTACATAGCAATTTTCAGGTTAGCTCCAAGTGCATAGTCATCAGACCTTGTCTTAAGCAAACAAAACCATGTAACTGTAGTTTACATTAGCAGTGCGTTTTGGTTTCTGTGTCCACAGATAAGAACACTGTTAAGAAATGTATGGATAGTTTGACATCACAGAAGTTAGATGAGGGAAACATAAACTGTGTGGAGGCAGGATGCATGCCAAGGCAAGAGGCTTCTGAGGTGATGCAGAAAGGGCGGAAGAATAAGCCTTCCCTGGACTGTTATCCGGAGCCTGGGGCATAAGGAAACATTGTCTTGTATCATGAAGAGTCTGGCTGTTTATACAGAAGTCCCCCGTTGGTACACAGGAGCCTGCCCATTGGCCTCATCAGAACAGAAGCAACCAAAACTTTCTGGCGACTATATGACAGGTAGCCTGCAAAAAGGTGTGATCCCCAAAGCCCTGGGAGCCATGTGCTTCTCTCACTGAAAATCCTGAATCTGGCCATTCCGTGTCATATACACATTTGGATTAGTGCACCAGGTGGTGAGAGAGCAAAGTGGGTTGTGGGGCCTCACTCCTTTTAATCCAAGTGAGTATCCTTCACCTTCTTGCTCTAGTGCTGCAAAAGATGTGAAGTAGGGGGTTTAACTTGTTCATGAGTGTCCTGTTGACAGTCAAGTGGACCTGACAGCAAATGACTTAGACAGTTCTGTGCACTCAGCTGTAGAAGTGCCGGTTACTCTCTAAGTCTAGACATCTCACTGACTGCTGGATCTTACACACAGGTGGCTTTGCAGCTGCAGTGACTACACCGCTGGACGTGGCTAAGACAAGGATCATGCTGGCAAAGGTAAGTATCAGATAATGCAGATTCTTTGTCATATGTTAGCAGGAGGAGTCGGAAGGATCTGAGAACCTGCCGGACCATTAATAACCCCGACTTTGGAAGAGCGGCTCTGTCATTGCCACCCCGTGTGGCAGCTGTCACTGTGATGGATCTGTGTGTAGCACGCTTCCATTTCCCAAGCATTCTCACAGCTGTGCTGTGGGAGTGGCACATCTGAGGGCCTCTGCTTGCTGTTGCTGTTTTCAGATCTAAGACTTGAGAGAGGCTGACGAGCTTCATGTTCTGAGGAAGCTGATCTGCAGATACAGAACTCAGGTCATGGTTAGCTGTGACCGGTTATGACAGTTGTCCAAATTGTTAAAAAGAAAACCAAACAACAGAACAAATTTTTGGCTGAGCTTTAAGGAATTCCAATAGCATACCTGGACCAAGCATACTCTCAAAGTGCAGAGGACCAACCTGAGGGTGGGGTCACTTTAAAACTGAAAGTGGCATCGCCATCCACCCTCAGGCTTTATAGATAGACCCATGCAGATGCAGAAGCCCCACCCCAACTGGGCTTCCTGTTGAATAGCTGCCATTAGTTTCTAGGTGAGCTGTGAGAAGCAGCTCCCCCCCCCCCCAACACCCCACCAGGTATTTGTCTGTACATCTGAATGTGGATGAGATTTCCAAGCCAACTCCCAGGCAAGCCTTGGATGAGGGTGAGGGGAGTCTGCTCAGAGAATCAGGAAGTAACAGCCCTCTCCCTTCCTTGTTTTCCCTAGGCCGGTTCCAGCACTGCTATTGGGAATGTGCTCTCTGCCATGCACGGGGTGTGGCGCTCACAGGGACTAGCAGGGTAAGGACTTGGCGAGCCCTTGGCTCTCTTTTCTCTTCTTCACAGGCTCTTCCTCAAGTCTTTGTGCCTGCTGTGGATGAACACTACTCTGCCCTTTCTTTTTTCTTTATGCTGCATATGTTAGATCCACAGTCAGTGACATAGCATTCTAGCCTCACGGACTAGTCCTTGACACTGGATGGCATGCAAATGTGTCAGTATTTTGGCTGCAGCATTGATACAAATAAGCTCCCACTTACACAGCATAGGATGCAAGTGAGTTAAGAGAAAGTGTTTGGGGATTGGGTAGGCACTCTTAGAACCATTAGCAGCCATGCCTTATGATGGTCGTGTGCTCTGCATCATAGGTGTTGTTTTGTTGGTGGGTAATTTTGTCACTGATAACATCACATACTCACACAAATGTAGATGGTGTCACCTATATACCTGAGGAACGTGGCTCCTAGCTGCAAGTACAGCATGTGACTACGCAGAACATTATGGCAGTTGTAAGAGCAGTAGATATTTGTATATCTGGAGATATGCAATTAGAGAGATCATGGGGGCTGGGTTTTGAGATGCACCATCATTTTACAGGCCAGCATGGTATATGCAGACTGTTTTTCTCTGAAGCGTTACCCAGCTCATCACTGCGCTGTCTGCTCCACAGTACTTGACCTCAGGTGGCCATTATGGTTCTGTTACTAGCTAAGCGCCTCACATTTTTTTGCCTGTGGTGCAGATGGGCGTGTTTGCCTGCGAGTGTACCTATCGAGGACAAGTTGTGGTTGAGTGTCTTCCTCAGTCACACATTAAACAGCCTCTTACTGAATCTGGAGCTCACCTGGCTACAGTAGCTGTCCAGTGAGTCCTGAGGACCTACCTGTTCCTTCCCCGTGCGCTGGGCTCCCTTCCCCGTGTGAGGACCACTGGTCTGGCTTTTATGTGACTCTGAGGATCTGAGCTTGGGTCAAGCTTGCATAGCAGGCACTTTAGTGAACCATCTCTCCAGCCCTATATGTCTCAAGATGTCTTGCTTTATGTCCCAAAGAGCCGTCCCTGCACTGATTCACCATACATTGGTGCTGGAGCTGCATCTATGTTGAGTTTTTAGAAAGTGGAAGGGTTTTCTCTATGAAACTGTCTCGACGTGCTGTGCGGACATGCCTCCCTCGAGCCTGGCACTGGGATGGTTGGTGTTGGGAGCAACAGCACTGTGTGCAGGACCGAGTCCTCCTGGGCTTAGCCTCTTCCCTGGCACTGCCACCCATCTTATCCCCATGCCAAAGTACATCACTGATTACCGTTTTTATGTAACTTTGGCATTTTAAATTTCAGTTGTCTAATGGTCTGGGAAACATGGTGAAGCTTTATCCAGAGAGCAAACACCATGTCTGTTTGAGTTTTCCAGCTGGGCGTTTGAAAGTGGTGGCTGGGTGGCTTCATTGCACATCAGCACCGATGGTGTGAGGTACAGATTGGATCTAACAGACAGGACTTACTGACTCTTGATGTGTCAGAACATAGGAAAGGCATGGTACTAGCATCTGGAGTGAGTCTGCTATTCATGGCTGACACCTTGTGAGGAATAAGAACATGTTAGTCGTTAATTTGGGTTCTAATTTGACACTGAACAACGAGATGGAGTGAGGAGGTGACATGGGCTGTGGGCCCCATAGGCATTATTTGGGAAGCCTCTTGGGGAAGCAGTGACTGGGCCCACAGAGGCAGCAGCTGGTGACAGTAGCTTTTGATATCATTAAGGCCAGCTGCCAAATTCTGTGGTCACTTAGCTGGGCCTCCAACTGTGGTGTTGTGGAGCTACAGCCCATTTGCCAGAGTTGAGAAAGTGGTGACAAGAAAGGACATGCTGGATGGGGCAGTGGCTCACTGTGGCCACTGCACACTGCTGTGTAGATGATGCAAGAGCAGCCTTCCCTGTCCAGGTCACGGCATACAATTGACTAAAACTAAGCAGTGCCAGAGGAGAGAAAGCAAAACTGGCCAAGGGTGTATGTTTGTTCTGACCCAGCCTTAGTGTTGAAAGGTAATTTGGCTCGTCTTCTGAGTCTCCAGGTTTAGACTCTGGTCACCTTGTACCGGGCAGCACTGAACAGCATGTTCCAGGCATCAGTGGCTGTGACTGAACAAACAGCAACTCCAGCCCTCTATTGAGCAAATGATTGGACCAAGAAACAAATGAAAACTACTGGTCCCTTTCTGGGCAGGTAACTTAGCCCACATCCTCTGTATCAGCACCAGATAGAGCCACCACTGTCTGTGCCCCCTGCCCTGCATACACACTAAGCCTACCAAATCTATACATCTCCCAGCAGCCCCTACCACCAAGGAACCTGATGCCCTCCCAGAGGAGATTGGGGGGGAGCCACACTGGAGGGCAGACTGGTTACCCATGCTCCTTTAGCCCAGAAGCTGCAGAGCAGGGGAACGGTCCATTGTCCTGGATTGCCCCTTTCCTTGCTGATCCCCTGAATTCTTTTCCTTAAGTACGCCCTTTATGCACTCACTGCTGCTGGGAGCTCCTGCTCCTGCTGTCACCTGTGGTCCCTGGGACATACGCTTCCCTACTCACAAGTCTGCCTGCAAGCTTAGGTGGAACCCCTCCCCCTACAAAAACTCCCCTTGTCACCTAGTGACACTGTAACTGCTCCCATCTGTCTCTGGCCTCTGCTGAGCTTATTAGTGGCCACAGCTGTGACTTAGAAGCCGGTGGATGCTCATGGCCATTGGCCTGCTGCAGCTCAGTGTCTCCAGGCCTCCCTTCTAGCACCTTTTGTATGCTAGGTGTCTTGTTTGCCACTTCCTGCGCCAGGCTAGCTGACCTGAGAGTCTCTGGGACTCCTGTCACTGTAGCACTGGGGTACCGCAGAGTGCTGCCATGAGCAGCAAGCTTCACGGTTTCTAGACATTTGACCTCAGGTCCCCATGCTTGCACTTTACCTACTAAGCCATTCTCTCTAGCTCCCTAAACAGCTGATTAAAAGAGGTCCCATTATGTAAAGTCCTTGCCTTCCTCTGTGCTGCCAGCTAGAAGTGGGAGGGGCAGCTGATCACTTCCACTGGTTATGTAGGGTGTGGGAGCTGTGTACCCAGCAGGGCCTTCCTGACAGCTTTCTTAAATAGCCTCCACTTTGCACAAAGGCTTTCCCACATCTTTAAAAGGCATGAGTGTTTGCATAATAAAACACTTGCCCTACACCCAGAGTCTTTCCACTAGTGCGCACACATGGACCTCAAACTACCTGCTTGATTTCCTTCTCCAGGGATTGAACTTGGGTCATCAGTCTTGGCGGTAAGTGCCTTTTTCCACCGAGGCAGCCCAAGTTCTGGCTTTGTAAGTTTGTCTTTCTGCATACAGAAGTACTTTCCTGGGTAACAGGGTTTTCAGTAGAAATCAGAGCAGGCTTTCTGTCTGTCACTCTCCCACCCCCACCAGCTCTGTAGAAAGCAGTAATTTACAGCCTAGGACATGCCCTGTGCTCATCAGTCTGGAGAGCATGTGGACTTGTAACCTTTTATGGCTGGGGCTGCTTCTGACTTATTCTCCCCAGCTGTGTGCTACTCTGTTTTCACAATGCTGTCTTGTCTAGCCAGGTGAGGGTCGTTAGTAGATTACTTCAGTAATGTCACAATGAATATTTGAAAATTTCTGGGCTTCCTGACACCACTGTGGTTCTGACTGGATTAGGGATGGGACACCTGAGAGTCTGAGACCTAGAGGCCCCTCAGGTGTCCCACTGCCACACACCCTTCCCAGCCTCACTGCAGATGCATCCTTGACCCTTTATTAGAACACGCTGTTGGGAGAGTGGTTACCCTGTTAATGTGAGTGTTCCCAAATAGTGCAGCCATGCTAGACTGAGCTCCAGTTCCTCATGCTTACTTGGGAATGTTACGTAGTGGCCTTCTAAAGGAAGGAAAGCCATCTTAAGTTTCTGTGGGGTTTCATAAGTGGATGCATTGAAATGAGCAAACTCTGGGCAGTCTGGAACATGACCATTTCCTTTCCCTAGGTTATTTGCAGGTGTCTTCCCGAGAATGGCAGCAATCAGCATGGGAGGCTTTATCTTTCTGGGTGCCTATGACCAGACCCGAAGCTTGCTGTTAGAGGTGGGCAGGAAGAGTCCATGACGCAGACACTACATGTCATTGGAGGACTGCTGTGCAGTCCCTGCCTTCCTGTGACTGGTGCCACAGTGTAACTCCCTGAAGATGGCTGCGGAGAGCAGTGCACTAAAGGACAAAGCATAGGCTGCCCCAGAAAACTATCCTTGGTGAAACTCTGGCTCAACATCTCAGTCCTCTCAATAAATACTCTTGGTAAGGCTGAGGCCAGGCCCTTCAGAATTGTTTTTGATTAGCATCCTGCACTTTCTGCTATCTACTGGAGTCACCAGAAAAGCAAGCTGGCTACAATTGGAGTGAATGACCAGACTGGGAAAAGGAAGAAGGCTTAGGGCAAAAACTATGCGTGTGGGTGTCTCTCCCCTTGGCTAATGCCTATTGTGTAAGATTATAGCTTTGTTTAAAAAGCATGGACTGCAGGTGCATAGCATGCATTCTTTCTGGTAAGGAGGCTGTTTTTAATTACCCTTGTGTTTCTCCTATAAAAACACGTGATTATATTACTTTACAGCAAAGTGCCCCAAAGTCCCTGGAGTGTGTGACAGACAGCAGACAGCTGCAGGGCCAGTGAGTATGTGGGTTCAAGTGACTTTAGATAGGAGCATGGCTGAGGGAAGCAAAGCCCATGCCTACCACTGTCCTCCCTGGAGGCCAGCTAGAGCTGCTCCTTTGTCCTCATGGTGTATCCCAGCAGGAGGTGGGAGGGTCAGCATATTTGGGGAGCATAAGGCTTGACTAACCAACTCCATGTGGCAAAAAAAAGTGAGCTATCTGAGGAATGTAGTGCCACTGTGTCTTCCTGGGGCCACGGTGTCTAAGTATTCTCCTTTTGGGGAAACATTGGTAATAGCGGAATAACTGCACTTATAAGAACAATGGCCACAGCACACAATTAGTATTTATAAATGAACCTTTATTAAAGACACTTTAATGCCATTTGTTAGACACTTCAATATTTTACATGTTTTCAATGTACACTGTACCAAAATTTCTATAAATAAATAACTCTGTACATAAAAAGTAATACTTCCTCTTTCACATTGCCTCTCAGAAGCAGCAAATTCACATATTTTGTGGAAGTAACATTAATCATCCAACTGTGGAGAATAACCTTCTCAGTGTGCTTGCCCTGGCCACAGTGATGGCCTGTGACACTACACTGTGACACAGGCCATCACTGTGCCAACACTCCCCTCAGCTTTTTGGGGTTTTTAAGGACCGAGTTTGTTTCCATGTAGTCTTTGCTGAATTATACATTGGCACTCACAAGATGGTTAGCAACAGGGCCCCAAAGTGCAAATACACCCAGGTCTAGGACTCAAGTCTTGTGCAGTCCAAGTCCAGTTTCACTGTGCAAGTAACAGTGTGGACAGGCCTGTTCAGCAGACTTCTTCCTTTTCTCCCCCACTGCGTTCTATGTTGGCAGAACTAAACCTCACTATTAGAAAATTCACAGGTACCAACACTGGCAGCCTCTACCTTAATAAGCTTCAAAGAACCACTGAAGGAGACAAGACATTTGCTTTTACCAAGTGAGTTACAAAGAAAGACGAAAGGCAGTGCTTAATTGTTCTGAGCCATTGTGCTTGGTGGATTAACAGTCCTCAGTCGCAGACCCATGCCTGCTGCTCTCTAGCGGTGCTGCCAACACCATGCCTGCACTGGAATCTGACCACTAAGTGCCACAGAGCCCAAGATGCCCTCCTTTCCAACCACCAGCAACAGCTGATACATTTTACCTGAATTCTAGCCGTGCATTAAGGCACCAGAACGATTCCTGACCTTCTCCAAAATTAGACAGCAACCTAATGTGAAAATATCACCAAAAGCGGGACCCATGCGCTAAGGATTAAAATAGTCTCTGTAAAAGATATATAATATATATGAAATCTCTGAAAACTCTTATGTACAGTGGTATCAAATACTTTTCTGCCTTTTGTACACTAATAGTCTCTTGCATTTCTGTGCTCCAGATGCCATGTCCTTTAGCTGGTTGACATTCCACACGGAAGTCATACTTGTCCAGAGTGCTGTTTGGACACAAACTTCCGGAAGCCTCTCCTACCTCTCTCCAGGCGACTGCTTTAAAAGAGCTGAGGTAGATGAAGCCTAGCTTCTCGGTGCCAACCGCAATGGTCCCCTCCGTTTCCCAGTCATCTGGCCTTTTAGTGGCACAGATTCAGGGCTGGAGTCACAGGCCTTGGGGAGGTGGCCATTGGAAACAAGCAAGTGCTGGCCTTCAGTAGATATGGCGTCTTCCATGAGCTTTGGACTGCCTGAAGTTAACGTAGGAGAAGGCTTTAGGTCTATGCAGTCTGCTTCATGTAACTTTGTTAAAGTCCAAGAGGAATCTCCTATTTAAAAAAAAAAAAAGAGGCCTATCAGCCTGTGCACCCAACCTCATAAGGCTCCCAGCCGACCACAGATGTTTCTCTAACACAGTACATACATACCTTTCCCATCTGCAGATGCCGCCTTCAAGGATGGCAGTATTCTGTCATGGTTACTCGGATAGAGGGATCCCCCAGAGAGGGTATGAGACCCATCCACAGTCCCACTGTAAGGATGGTGTGGAGAATCTTCTCGGTCATGCTGCCTGAGCTCTTGGCTGCTTGCTGTGCCTGGCTGCCCACAGTCTCTGAGCACAGGCTGGGGATGAAAGGCTTGTTCTTTGGGCTGGCTGGCTGTGTCAGTATTGCAGTCACTGTATTCAGCAGAGCCACTGTGTGCTGAGTAAAGAAGAGAATAGGAGGTCAACTGAAGTCGCCATTCCCTCTCACAGGCCCAACTGGAAGAAGAGTCCACTGCCTTTGTAACCGCTCTGTTCCTCCCTGGCATGTGTACATGGAGAGGAGCTAGACCAACCATGTCTTCGTCTTGTGTGCTTAAGTGTCCATGTGAAATTAATTTAGACAGCACACTCTGATCACGGGAAAACGAGGAAGGGGGGAGTAAGAGGAACGATTTGCATTAGGCATCACAGTAAGGAGTCTTCTCAACAATTAGACAGGAAGCCTCAGAGAGTCCCGGTAGCAGGGCTGGGTGGGGAGAGGGCTCAGTAGGGAAAGCACTTGCTGAGCATAAGGATCCGAGTTCAGGTCCCCAGTACTCTTGGAAATGCCAGGCAGGTGTGGTGGGCCAACTGATTCAAGGGCATGCATGTGAAGCAGAGGCAAGAAACCCTGGAGCCGGCTAGCTGGCTAGATTGGACCAGTGAGCTCTGGGTTTGAGTGAGAATCCCTGTTCAATACATCAGGCAGAGTGACTGGGGACATCAGCTTCTGGCCTCCCGAGAGGGCATGGTACCCCAGACACAGCATCTCAGAAGGCTGAGGACAGCCTGATCTACAAAGTGAAACCTTGTATGGACAACAGTCCTGGCGCAAGGGCAGGCCTTGTCTTGTAAGTTCCTTATGCTAAGAAAGCTCAGCCATCAGCTCATCACATCATAGACACACAGGACTCTGAAATCCAACAAACTCCTGTTTGTATTCTGAATACAATTCAGAGACAGTGTGAGACCAGTGATATGCTGCTACTCTAGTTTACTAAGTCAACCCAATCTCAGGGTCAGAAGCAACTGCCTCCCCTGGTTAACGTGTCTCCTACCTGTTGAATGTGGAGCAGCTGTCCTGTCGGCTTTCTCCGTCACTTTCCAGGGCTCTCTAGTATATCCAACACACAGCTTGGGCTGCCTGCATGTAATGCTATGAACGTCAACCTCTGGGAAGAGGCTCGGGTCTCTCAGACACACACCTGAAACAGAGGCCTTCCAACTTAGAAGCTGCTTGGATCTCTCAGCCTGTTAGCCACCAGGCCTCAGCTTTTCCCAGCACCTTGGCATCCACTAGGGAATGGTTCCTAGGCTCCTCCGAGATTCCCAAATTCAAGCATGTTCAAGTCCTTTCTGTGAAATGCTATGTTTGCACATCAACTGTACACCTTCTCTGACAGACCTTAAGTCATCTTCACTCATAGTACCCAGTAACAATGTAAAGTGTCCATATGTATTCAGTACAGACAGTTTTTCTTTCCTAAATATTTTCAGTCTGTGCTTGACTGACTTATACCCACCACATGCAATGTGCTACAGTACTGTAAAAGCAATGGGCTGGTTTTGGGGCCTGGAATGTCCTTTGCATATATTCTTTCTGGCAATCCTACCTTGACCAGAAAACACAGTGCTAAGCCCAATGGAGGACCAAATGTTAAAAGCATAGAACTTGCACACACCAGATCCAAAGCAAAACATCTGTCAGTTAAAGGCTTGGTTCACCAAATGTGACACGGGTGCCCAGACTACCCTGTCGAGAAGGTAAAGCATCATCCAGGACTAGGGGCAGCTGGATCAACTGCTTCACTGTCTTAAACTTACCATTGCTTTCAATGTGCCCATTGGCCTGATGACCACCCTCAGTCCTGACCACAGTTTCCTGCCTGTCAGAAAGGGTTCCCTGAGAGGAGAGGTAGCTTGGAACATCTGGAGGCACAATGGTTTCATCTGCAAGGAGACAAGACAATAACAGGGCTGTCCCAACAATAAATACAGATAACTATTCACCATCACAAGGCCACACAACAGTGGTCTGGAAGCTGTACAGAGGCTCAGCAGCAGCTCACTGACTTCCTTTACACCCTGGTGTAAAAATCCCGGCAGTCAGATGCCTGACTTCATGAAGAACAAGGAAAGGAAGGCCTAACAAAGACTGTGAGAGCCTGGGAACAATCTGATTTATAACAGGCATGGCCCCGGGGCCTCCGAACTGCCACAGAGACCAGAAACTGCAGAGACCAGCAAGTCTATGCATTTGAGAAGTAGTCCCATTTCCTGTTAGGTCCTTGCTGTCTCAACTCTACAGGCAGAATCCATAGTCCTAAAATTTCTAGAGACTTTTTAGGTTCTAGGCAAACCCCCAGGCCTGTATCATTTACCTCAGACTGCAGCAGTGTCACCCCACCTGCCCTCCTACCCCCACCCCCAAGTCTGCTATGCTGCTGACCTGTGTTAGTGACGCTGTAGTCCTCACTCTTCTTCCTGGTCTGGTAGATGATGCACACCCACACCAGTGAGGTCAGGACAATACTGCACACCACAGCAATGGTGAAGATGCCTACAGTGGTCCCATCCTTCCGGCAGCCAGGCGTGGGTAAAACACTCAGTTGGCTATGTGCCCGCTCAGTGCCCAGGGGATTAGACATCTCACAGGTGTACCGGCCTGCATCCTCTATCACCACATTCTCAACAACCAGCAGCTGGTTGCCTGGCGTGAAATGGTGCCGCTCTGAGAGACTCAATGGATGACCTCCCTTAAGCCAGGTGATGCGTGGTGTGGGGCTCCCGGTTGCTTTGCACTGGAAGGCCACTGTTTCTCCTACAGTTACCACACGATCTTCCAAAGGCACTGCCAAGGATGGAGTTTCTGCAAGAAGGCAAAGGAAATTGCACATTTATTCTCCGAGTCCTGCTTGCTGGAGGTATACTTGTTTTCCATACAGGAGACAATCCCATGGTGTAGTGAAATGCTATCTGAGATCTTTTATTGGAGTGCCAAGCTTTTCAGAAAGCCTAATGTGATTAAATCATTGCCATTCTAGGAACAGCTCAACAAAGCAAATAACTAAAGCCCTACCTTATCCCAAACTGTACTGTTATAGACCCGTGTCACTATTCCTGACAAAGATCATATCCAACACACACACACACACACACACACACACACACACACACACACACACGGGATTCTTAGACTAACATCTGAGTTCCATCAAAACTGAATATGTTGTCTTTTATGAGCCAGAACTACTTGCTTAAAAGCAGCCCCAAAATTCAAACTAAGTAGAAGGAGTCTACCTGTCACAGGTACTCCACAAAGCAGGTACCTATAATACTTGAGTTGTACCCCACCCTGCCCTTCCGCACTGTCGGTAGCAAACCTAGGACTGTCAGGGTAGCGTTCGCCGAAACAGAGCCAGCTGAGTTCTGAGCAGTGCAGCTGTAGACCCCCATGTCGTCTATTTTCACATCAGTGATGAAAAACACATCATCATCTGGCATGACATGCATGCGTCGCTCACGAGCTGCAGGGAAATCGGTGCCTCCATCCTTCTGCCAGGCAATCTGAGGGTTAGGGTGGCCCGTGGCAGCACACTCGAGGCGGGCTGTGGTGCCAGTCCGGATGGCAATGTCATAGGGTATTTTGGTAAATGATGGCAACACTGGAAAAAAAAATACAGGTAAAGCTATATGCAATGGCTGCATACAAAAGGAGACTCCTGGTAAACAGATCCCACTGTGCCAGGCCTCCGTTCACCTTCCAAGGGGTGCCCAGACTCTCCCCGTCACAAGCACAGTACTGCACCCATTACCCTTCCTACTGCTATAGGCTGGTGCTAGCCACCCGGGTAAGGCTTCTGATGGAGCATTCTGCCTCCCGAACCTCCAAAATAGTTACTATGTAGGGATCCTCCAGAAGAAGTAGTCTGGTGCTGACCTGCTTTAATTAGCTATCTGGAGAGAGCTGGGCAACAAAACATTTGCATTAAGGGATAGCTGGAGCCTTCACCAGGGAGGAACCAGAGAGCTGGCTCACCTCTCTTGAGGAAACCCACTGTGGGTGGGGGTCTATGGGGGCTACATTACCAGCCACACCTAGGCAAAAATATGTAGTTCATTAACTTCTATACCTTTAGTATCCATGCTGACACAGTGGACAGTAGCCAGAGCTGATGTCTAAGCTACTGTGGTGGGGGAGTCTAACAGCTACCTCAGTCTCCAAGAAACATTCTCTTAGGCCAGCCTCTCTGTGGTAAAGAGTGTTTTGTGGTGGTGTACATAGCAGTGAGCATGGAAGCAGTGCTTCAGGCCACCCATCAGCCTGGTGTGGAAGACGTAGCTATTCATGCTGTCCTCACCCCTCAACATACCGCATCAATCAGTAGTCCAAAGAAAGCCACCCCAATGGGCAGGGGCTAGCTTCTGAGTAAGAGAACCTTGTCACAACCTCCCTGCACACTAAAGTGTCAAGCCAGGGGCTCAACCCATACCCGCTCTCCATATCCTCTAGCAGTTCTCAACCTGTGGGTCATGAACCCTTTTGGCAAACCTCTATCTTCAAATATATTTACACTGTGATTCATAACAGTTGCAAAGTTACAGTTATGAAATGGCAAAGAAAATCGTTTTATGGCTGGGAACCACCACAACATGAGGAACTAAGGGGTGGAGCATCAGGAAGATTGAGAGCCACTGTTCTAGAGGGAGTGGGGCCTGCACTTGTCCCAAGCTGCCTTGCTCCCAGTTACACCATCTGCTCTAAGGTCAGAAGCTCCCTCAGGACGGGATGCTTGGAATCTGGGAACCACATCTCTTGGTTTATGGAAAGACAACAAACAGATAAAAATTCAAAGCTTAACTCCACAATGTCATTTAACATAACTAGACTTTAAAAATCTCCTACTCCAAACCAAAAACAATATTTCAATGTGTTAAACTTGGTCTGGGACAAACCCAAGGAATGGTACAAAGAAATGTACCCCACAGCAGCTTGTGTCTCTTCACACCAATGACATAAGGAACAATTAATAGTGCAGTTTGTGAGACTCTGTGCTTGAGAAGCACGAGGTGCCATTTCCTTACCATTCACAGTGAGCCTGGCTTTGTGTGAGTATGTGGAGCCAAAGTGGTTTGTGATGACACACTGGTAGCGGCCCTCGTGTCCAAACGTGACATGACGGAGGTGCAGGATAGTGGTATACTCCATCACTTCACCGTCCTGTGCACGGACGTGTGCAAAGTTCTCCATGTCTGCATTGGCCAGGACCTCATTGTCCTTCTTCCAGGCAAAGGTCATTGGTGAGCTGCTGCTGCTGGCTGCTGAGCATGTGAAACGGATGTCCTTGCCCACCACAGCCATGGTCGTCTCAGGCTGGGTGATGATCTGCGGCTTTGGAAAGTCATCTAGGGAGAGAACCAACTCTAAGACACTCTCTTCTCTGCGGACACCAGCCAATGTTCAAGATGACAAGGAACTGGGTTACTTGCCAGTACAGTCAATTCCACCAGATGTGGGAATAGCAGTGCCATGGCTCTTGGGCCTCACTGCCTCCTCCGTTAGAAACTAACCCATAACTCACAACTCAGCAAGCCAGCCTAGTGAACAGCTGTGGGGTTAAACAGTGGTGCTGAACCCACAGCTGTTCAAGTGACCAACCCAGCCCTAGCACTCAGGCAGCTGGCAAGGCAACTCTTAAAGACAATAGGTAAAGAAGACACCAGTAATGGGAATTAAGATCTCCAATAGATTCCTGAGAATCTAGAAGGCCACATGGGGTACAGAGCTGTGCAAACACCCAGGGAAGTGGGTTTCCAATTTCTTAACCATGACTAGGCTTGGGACCTGCACAAACAGAAAATGGTGGCAAAACCCAGCAGCTACAGGATCTGGGTAAAGGATGGGAGACTCAGTAAGGACATCTGTGTCCAGTTGTTAGCTAATTACTAAAACAACCAAGCAGAGACCCCAGGGGCTATGCAGAGCAGGCTTTACCACACACACCCAGGAGGCAGCCCTAAACAACCAGACACTAAAAGCAGTGACCAGTCTAGAAGGGCGGGGTGCAGAGATCCCAGTCCCCACATTGCTTGTACTGTTTGATTTTTTTTTGTTGTCTACTTTTCAACAACAAAACTAGGAAATATACAGATAAGAAAATGGCAGTTTTGTATAGTCAAAGAACTAAGAGAACCATCTATAGCAATTAACGACCATGAATACCTTAACAAAGATTAATACCATAACAAATTATAAAAATACAGTTTTAAAGAAGAAGTGAAATTTAAAAAAAAATCACTTAGAGGGGTCTGATAGCAGCACTGAGCTGGGGGCAGAGTCTGAAATAAGTCAGTGGAGATTATCTACTCCAAGAAACAGAAGAAGAGGAACAGAGGGAGGGAGAGAGGGAGGGAGGGAGGGAAGGAGGGAGGGAGGGAGGGAGGAAGAGGAAGAGGAGGAAAAGACAGAATCAATGGCAGAAGCTGTGCCATGGCATCAAGAGGCACAGCAACATGCAGATAAGTAGAACCCACCATGACAAAGAAGGAAGTCAGTTTTCAGAGAAATGGTCCCAAGCACACTAAGTCTGATGAAAAAGGTGCATTCCAAGTCCACTGAACTACAATGGAGTGAACTGGAGAGCTAGTTCAGAGCTGGTTCAGGAGAACCACGATCAGTTTATCAAAGGCCAAGCAGCTCAGGGTCAACTTCTTATATTAGACCCTCTAAACCACAAGCAGGTGACTTCTCACCAAAAACCTGGAAGGCTAGAAGACAGAGATGCATGTCCAAAGGCCTTAGGCAGAAACTATCAACCAAAAGCCTCACAGCCAGGAAAAAACATTGAGAAAGTACTTTAAACATTTCCTGATTCTCTCTCTCTCTCTTTTCTTTTCTTTTTTTTTTTTTTTAAAAAAAAGCAATCTGCAGTAGGAAAATTTCTTGCTTCCAGACCTACACTGCATGTATTCAAGGGGAGCCTTTCAGACTAAATGTGTACACCAAAGCCAAACAAAACAAACCCAAACATCATAAAGGAAATTACACAGGTAGGTATAAAGGTCAACACAGGTCAGTTAGCCTAGCACAACTGGCCCCCCCAGTTCCCAGTGATAGATCCTGTCTCAAAACACAAGGTAGTGAGGTCCAGAAGATGACATCTGAGACTGACCTCTGCCCTCCACACACATGCATACCAAAGAAAATTGGTATGCATGGACATGCATACCAATTTGACCAGACATGGACAAATTGTTTGAATGGTACAAAAACAAAACCCCAAACCAATAACAACAGCAAAAACCCAGAATATATCAACACAGCTGTGGGATACAAAACCATTAGACAAACTTGAGTAGCATGTCCGTCCACACATGGCATTTCTGTTCTGTCATTCTCAACTGCATCTCTATTTCTGTGTCAGGAGACAGAACAGCCAGGATGGCAGTGCGCTCCAGGTTAACCTCAAGTCAGCACAATGTCAAAATCCTAGTTTCTCCTAGTACAGAAACTGTCAAATGATCTAACATGTTATAGAGAAAGGACAAGAGAGCCATACTAATGTTTGACTTTTGTTGCTGGCTTTTCAAAAACAAAAGTAGGAAACACACAGACATGAAAACAGCAGTCAGTAGCAACTGAGGATCCTAGATCCTGAACTATGGTATCTTACTATAAAAAGTCAAAGAACCAAGGGCACCGTATGGAATAGTCAAAACACTCTTGACAGGGAACAGCTACGGAGTCTCTGGAGTCCTGAAATTCTTAGGAAGAAGCACAGGAGTGAGCGGCACAGCCTGCATGAGGCTCTGGTTCTTAAAACTGACACTGGCAGTACAGACGACGGAGCGGAAGAGCTCGGCCTCTAGTAAACTGAGGCTTGCACTTCAGCTATCATGATGAAAGTTCACAAAGTAGGAGGACACACTGGCAAACCACACATGACTAGAGTCTAAAATCTAGAATATAAAAAGGCATTTACAGCTAAAGAGCAGACAGATCAGACATGGACAAATTGTTTGAATGGTTAGTTTTCCAAAGAGATGCATTCATCTCATTGATAGTTCACCTCTACTGCAGCTAAGCAGCAGTGAAAACAAATGTCACCATGGAAATCAGAATTGTCAGTGGGTGTGTGGACTCAGGAAGCACTTTGGGAAAACAGTTTGGCAAGTCCTTGAAAAGTTAAGACTCAGCAACTCTATTCTAGCTATAAACGCAAGAAAACATACATAAAATCCCCAGCACCATCAAGAAAGACCCGAGAATTGTTACCACTTGCAAAGAGGAGCAGACTATAATGTTGTGAAGTCCTGTTTATGTCAACTGTCTAGAACAAATAGATCCAAGACACGACTGGTACCTTGCACCCTCTGGGAATAGAGAGTTGGGACTTGGAGCAGAGGCAGCAAGAAGGTCAATTTCTATACTATATAACTAAATTTCCTCTTTAACAAAATAGCTTTATTCCGCTACAGTCGACCCGTGTAAAGTATATAAAGCAGTGCTTCCTTTTAGTGTATTCACCAACAGTTGTAATCACCAGCACAGCTAATCTTAACCATTTTATCATCTCAAACAGAGAAGGCTGTCCTGTTTAGCTCTCCCTCTGTCTCCCCTGCTCACCAGTCCGACAGAACTGGTGACATACCTTTCCGACCTCTGTAGTTTCCCTTATTCTAGGCACTTCATGGGACTTCTTTCACTTGGCTGGTCATTGTCAAAATTCATCCATGCTGAGAGACAGACTGACTGACCTAATGTCCCACGGCATAGCTACCTGCCTACTCTCTGTGCATGGGTGTCTGGGCCACTCCAGCTTGGACTATTATGAGAAACAGTCTTCGAGCACTTGGGCAGAGCTGCTCCCATCCCCTTGGATGGATCACAGGGTGGGCCCAGGAGCTCATAGTATACTGTCTACACAGCAAGGCTCCCTCCACAAAAGGGCGGGATCTCTCCATCTCATCTGTTCTCGTCCTCACCGAGCTTCATGCTAGCTTCCTAGAATGTGTAAGGTGGCTGTTTCTGTTTCTTAGAAACAAGTGGGAGACATCAAACAGTTTGAACCTCTGATTTCCTACCAAGGATTCTCATGAACAGTGGGTAGTTCTGAGGGGGATTGCTGCAATGCCCAGTATGACATGGTCATTAGCTAGGGTTCAGGGTTCGTGCAAACAGAGGACCGCCCTCCACCAGCCAGAGGGAGGAAGCCACAGACTACTTCAGAAAGCCCAAACAAGGTAATGACTGTGGAGTCAATTAGCACTGGCTGCAAAAGTGTGACCTGCTCTTCTGTGACTAGGGTGTTGTCTACACAACCCTGACTCCACCTAGGGAGCCAATGAACCAAAAGTCATCAAGCCTACTTTGGGAACCACTGTGGTGGGAGGTAGAGGGTACTTGTCTCACCTCTAGCAGGCATAATTCAAAAGAAAAGGGTTGGACAGATGGCCCAGGACACCCAGGCTGCTAGATGGGTCATAACTAGCATTGTTCAAGAAGAGATCCTGAAGCTAAGTGAGGCCAGAGGGAACCACTGATAAGAGGATCATACATCCCCACTGCTGCTCAAAGCAATCCAGACAGATCTCACCAGTCTTCTCATTCTTGGATTCCATTTCCTTGGCTATGAGGCTATGCTAGTCCTGTCAGTGCTTCAGCTGTTCAGTGTTCTCGGTGTTCTGTGTAACTAAACTTGGGTCCTGACCACCCCTGGTCAAAAAGATGGCTAACTCTATGTTCCAACAATGTGGAGGAAAAAAGACTCTCACCAGCGCACATTTCAGTGGTTTGGACAAATAGCAAGAGTGCAAGTCAACATGGAGGGATTATTTTTACTAGAGTGTCTGTTCTCCTGAGACCTGCTCTTCCTGTGTTTAACCTCTCAGTCTTAGAGCTGGAAAGAAACACACTGAAACCCCATCCTCATGCACTCATTCACAGCCAAGCCTGCCCTTCTGAAAAGATCAGAACTATCTCACTGTAACCAATTATTTAGATTTGTAGCTAAACCTACTCCCTTCTAATTAAATACGTGTACTCCAAGAACCACAGAATGAGGCACTGTACAGTAAATACATGTGGTTTCCCTGGGAAATAAATTGCACCCAGCAGCTGATCTATGACCATGAACTACATTAACTAGGGTCACAGGAATGAGTCTCATAATGAGAAGTTCTTCCTGGCCTCTTTGCCCTTCATCAAAAAACAAAACCAAAAACCTCAAGGATGATCTTACCACACACAAAGCTGTCCGGCAGCACTGAGAAAATACTCTGGCCCTTCAGGGACTCTGGATGGGCACAAGTGGCTGTCACAAAGGCCTGTAGCATCCGACCCACCAGCCATGGGGGCAGCCACTTGAGCTGGCAGTCACACAGGAAGCTGTCACTGCTGATGTAGCTGAAAGAGAGACAAGAAGTAGATATGTAACAGACCATGAAGGAGGGTTCTTTGCAAAACATCACAGCCAGTCGCTTAGAAGGCAGGACATCAAGTTCCAAAGGGAGTGCTTTTCTCCAGTGGCCAGGAACTGCTCCTGCACCCTCCCTGCAGATTTGAATACAGTATGGCTTCTGATGTAGAACCCAAGATGCTACATGTCAAACTAGCCCCCAAGAGATATTGAGAATGCTGGTCTGAAGACCACAATTGGAACAGCAGCACACATGTCCTCACACATGTCACCCTGGGGGTGCCTTCTAACCTGCTGTGGCCTTGACTACATCCTGTATGTGAAGGGCACTACCCACAACTGGCTCTCCACATTCCGGGAAGTTATATGGAGCAGCCCAACAGGAGCAAACTTTACCTAAGTTCTGCAACAAAGCCCAAGAAATGCTTTCCTATATGGCTGTTATCTTTTTACTTTGGTGAAAGTATAATGTTTTAACTTCTACACTGGAGCCTCACCAGCATACCTTCCTCTTGCCTGTGTTTACCTTCACACTGGCATTATTGAGGTGGGCAGCAGAATTCAGCTCCACCTCCGACACAGTGCTCACAAGTTAACTACTGCAGCCCAGAAGGCATGAGAATGCTCAACTTTGGTTTTTTGAGGCTCCAACCAAAACAGAGAACATTCTTATCTTTCCACAACTGAGGTTAAACTTCTAAACAGAACTCAAAATGGCCATCCTAGTGGACATTCCTACTCCAAGAGTCACTTGTGTAGTGACCCAACATCTAGCTGCCTTGATTCGGAAAGACCTGGAGTCCTGAGTTAATGAGTGACACCAGACATATCCAAGGACAAGAACAAGAAAGGAAACATGTGGGCTTCCCATGTGAACTGCCTGTGGTATGCAGTGACAAAGGGAGCACACGTATATTTAGAAATTCCAAGCATGTCTTCCTCCCATACCAACAAATGAGCCAGCTTTCTGTTTCCTTTCCTCTGATTTCTAATGAAGAGTGAAAGTGTCAGACTGGTGAACGACAGGAGAGACGAACACCAACCCATGCTGACATAGAGTCAACCCTCCTCCCTTATCACCCCCTCACCCCTGTAGCATCTCTGAAAAGCTTTAGGAAATATGTTTCCAAAGACTCGACTAATTTGTCTCAAAGCATGAAAACAGGGATGCTGGTCCCTCTGTGACAGCAGTACCATAGGAGGCATTACACTTCATTTCAGTTGATAGGCAGGTAGTATTCAACTGAAAGGTATCTGAGGGCTGTCCTCCTGAGAAGCTACTGCGGTGGCAGAAGGCCATCCACTGTACCCATGAGAGAGTGACCAATTCATACTCCACACAAGGAGGCAAGTGTCACAGCAATGAGTGCTGTGTGGTGGCGGGCTGGCTGGGTCAGTCCAGGTCAAGAGCCAAAGGAACTTTCCACTGTCAGGTCTACTTCCCACCTCATCAAAAGGACACTTGTGTGTGGTAGAGCACAACAGACAGGAGAAGGCCTAGAGAACAAGGCCAGGGCATTGCTGGGAGCCATGACAGGGATAGATTTAAATTTTAGCCATAGGAACAAACTGGGAGAAATCTCACCTCAACCTTTGATCAGATGTATCACATTCAGTGTATATACTGGGTTTAGCACTAAGGTCTTTAGCGCCGAGAAAGAGGCCAGGTAGACACCAAAAAACCATGGAAACCAGGAATGGGAAGGTTTTCTTAAGTGATGAGTACAAGGTGCAAGAAGAACACAGGGAACAAATAACTGGAGCTAGACACCGCTGAGAGTACTAGTTCCTGGCCAACTATGGGGCCCCACAATTAGAGGCAGAGGCCAGGCTGGTTGGATGGTGGGACCATGAGCCACAGAGGCTCTGGAGATTCCAGTCTTTTCTTCACGCAGGCAAACTCCTCTGCCACTACTAATAGGCAGTGTTTTCCGTGGCTCACGCCTCCAACCATCCCAGTGCTTCACTGGCTTACACTGCGCATTTTCATGATTCCAACTCAAAATGTGTTTCTAACCATGGTTTGTGGAAATTTACCCAGAAACTAAGGGCACAGAATAACTTGTGTGATCTGAGGGAGAAGAAAATGATGAAGCAAAGTTGTTGGGAGCCGCCTGAGCACCCACATCCGCCATTACAAGATGGCGCCTACATTCGGCCAAGGACAAGTTGTAAACAGGCTAGTGCGCATGCACCTGGTAATTTTCCACTTCAGAGTCTCAGCCTCTCTCGTGGCGGCATCTGGCCTGGTGTGCGGGAGCCAATGGGGAAGCTCCATGTCCCAGGCAAGCGCTGTGACCTATATAAAGGGCGGGTGTTCTATTGTTCAGGGTCTCCATTCGTGGCAAGCTTATGCTCTCCCTCTCAAGATGCATTAAAGCTTTACTGCAGAAGGATCCTATGTGTGCCGCGTCGTTCTTGCTGGCGAGACCATAGCGCGGGACACAAAGTGAACTTCTTTCTCCCATCAGAAAACTAGGCCCAGGACCAGTCATGGTTTGAGAACATACAGCACTCAAAGGGAGCCCAGGCAAGAGACCCAGGCTGGGCCTCCAGAATCAGGCCACAGATACCCTGCCACCATCCAAAAACATCTTCAGGAAACCCCTCTCAAATACAAAGTAAAGTTAAAAGATCAAAACTGGTATCCTTAAAAAGGTGATGATCCATTTTATAGAAGAGAGTGGTACAGAACAGTAGACTGGCCTGCAGGCCCACTGTCTGTCTGTGTTGGTGTGGATTTATCAGCACACAGCTGCACCCATTTGTCTGTGTATGATTGCTGCTGTCTGCTGTAATAACACATTTTGAGTAGTCATGACCCAGCCCCTGTGACCCCAAAAGTCCAAACGTTTACTGTGTCAGCATTTCAGAAAGAACCTGCCATCTTCATTCAGAGCAATGTCCTATCAGGCATTTTGCTTTTAAAGACAACTCATATCTAACCTGTAAACAGTCACAGCTACTACAGAAAATGAGCACAATGCAATTACAGGTCTTGCTTATTCTCAAGTCTCCATTCACACCAGTAAGGCATGGGTTCCCAGGTACTCACAGCTCTTTAAGGTTCTTCATCTTTGCAAAGGCATCAAACTGGACAGACCTTATGGCATTCTCCCCAAGGTCCCTGAAACAGAACATAATAATCTGTGCACAGGAACTATGGGCACTTGTCAAGTGTGTGACCAAGTGAGGACACTCAGGGATTTTCCAAGCCAGCCCTGGTTCACAGATGACCCACAGGTGCTAGCCATAACCCATGTGCTAGGTTATGAGAGAGGCTCTCAGTTCTCATGTTGATGTAAGCACACAGAATGACTTGAGACCAAGCCAAACATAAGAGCAGCCTTGAAGTTAGGTAGAAAGCTGGGAAAAAAATGTACTCAGCAGAATAAAGGCTTACCTTGATTCAAAGAAGAATAAACCTAAGAGCCAGGTACTAGAAGCATCCACTTCCAACTGCAGTATAAATGTCTCAGGACCAGTGCTCCCTAATCACTTCCAAAGTCCCATAGGCAAGCACCCCAGTAGAAAAGTTCCCAGCATGCACTAGGAATAGGGAGGGGTGTTGCCTGGCTTTGCTGGAATAAAGTATCCTTATAAAAGTGGCAAGAGCTCGGGGACCCTTGAAGGAGCCTGATGCATGGTAATATGTCCCAACAGGTGGGAGGAAGGTGTCTGTTCAAATACCAATCACACTAATTGGGAGCACAGCAGCAGACTACATGCTCTGCGAATGTTCCTGGCATAGGCAAAAGAAAGGCCAAAGTTGAAGCTGACTTATAATGAGAAGGAAGCAGATGGTGTTTCCAAACAACCTGTTTCTCGGTTTACAAAGAAGTGATTAAATTGCTAGCAGAGTTCCCCAGCAGCCATGTTTAGCAGGCCTGTGTGGTGGGCAGGGTCTGGCAGGATACTTACAGGTGTTCCAGGCTTTCCAGCCCCGAGAATGCTCTCTTAGCCACAGATCTGATCTTGTTTCCAAACAGAGTTCTGTAGTTTCCAAACATCCAGGCCCAGGGTGGGTAGGAAGGGACCGAGGAGCATTAGGGAAAGAAAGCACAGTCAGGGCAGTGCGACCTGACAAATGGCTGAAAGAGGCGGGTGCGATGCGCGCCTGTAGGGGGTTACAGGGTTGGAGTGCACAGGCCATACCCACCCTGAAATCAAATACCTCTAGCTCTATTACATCCCATGGTGATGACAGGCTGAAATTGCATGTTCCACCCAGTCTCAAGAGACCCCTTGTAGTGTCAAGTGGAAATCATCATGGTCAGGCCATGCTGTCTGTCCTGGGACCACCCAAGGGGGTAGGGAGTTTGTTAAGATAGTGGCCTTGCAGGAAAAATTGGCTGGTTACTGTTTTAGTGAGAAGCAGCAGGGTCAGAAGGCAGCGTAAACTGGGACTAAGATCTGCCACCTACTTCTATGACTGCACTGTGGGTATAAGGGGTCCCAACTAACCAGAGAAGAACATGAAGAGGGCATCTATCAAGATATCCCCATAGCTCTTTGCATCTGCCATGCACTGTGGCTTGGTAGCTGGAGTATCAGTCACCTTTTCAGGGAACTGAAGTCTGTACCCTTAGGTTTGCAAGCACTGGACAGGACTTTTGCCCTTCTAACTCCTGGCCTTAGCAGTTAAGATACTCTCGGCCAAAAGTGTTCCTTTTACTGGATATGGAGCTCAGAGCTCCCATCCAAGGGAGACCCTAGAGTGTGGCGGACAAACAAAGTCCCTTCCTTTGTTCTTGAGGACTCTGATGAGGTGCATCAGAGGTATATGCCGACTCAACACAAGAACGGACCTGCTCAAGACAACCAAAAGTGTGCTTGATGAGCTCTGCCCCTTCTATGTTCATGTCTTCCAGGATTTTCCAACATGCATGCTACGTAGGCTGGATGCCTGGGAAGTGTCAGATCACCACGTCCAGGCAGCAGTGTACAAGTGGACAGAGGAAGCTTCTGAACAAAGCTAGTCTGGCTCACCTCTTCCCAAGAGAGAGGAAATTCATGTTGAGCATCCTAACAAGAACCAGGGCTAAGATCTGGACTAGAGGTGAAAACTAGCAGAGGGGATGCCTGAAGACCCGAAGCTGCATCATGGCCAAGCCACTACCCACCATGTGGCCTGAACTTCAGATTAACTATAAAGGTGCTGAAGGGTCACAGGGCAGAAACTGGCTGGCCTGCAAGAGCACTGCCCCACATCCCAGAACAGCCTCCTACAATGCAACGAACACAGATAGAGGCTCCAGTTCCACCTGCTCCCAAGGGCACTGTCAGAGCACACCATGAGTCTTCCTAAGTCCTGTTTCATTACAAACAGATTCCTGCCCCAGGGGCCCCTGTGGTCAGTTCAGCTTTTAGACAAAACCTACAGTTTCCATACTTTGTAGGGTTAAGAGCAAACAGGTCAATGACCCTTCTATTTTCTCTCTCACACAGGCAATGAGTAGACAAGAAAACAATCTCATCCTGAAAGCACTTCCACAACTCACAACCTGGAATTCTTACTTTAAATAAACCAAATGCCAGAAGCCCAGTGGCCATGTTCACTCTGGCTCCTTAGCCACAAAACTAGCAGCATATAACAGCTCATGGGGCACTGAACTCCAGTGTGTCTGCGAGTCTGCCAGCTCCTGCACTTACTCAGATCCCACAAGCCAGGGCACCATGTGATCCAGGACCTAGTAAAAACAAACTGAGCTGTTTAGTGAAATCTCCCATAAACTGGATCTAGGAAAAGCTGTGCCTTATTTCATCCATTAAATATTAGTCACGTTGACCTCTTTTACAGTGAGGGCAGGCTGTTATTTCTAATGGTGACAACAGCAATAAAACAAATTCTCAAATTCTCAATTACACAGTGCCAATCATTTTGCTGATAGGCTCAAACAGGCCCTGACCTCCTCTCAGCACACATCTGGGGATGTGCTGTGGGGTGGAGCACTCAAGCTAACAGATGCTGATGGCTCCCTAGACTGGAAGGGTGCTCCAGGGAAGTGGTGGCTAGCCTGACCTCCCTGCTAAGGGTGCAGATCAGGCAGTGATCTCAGATGTCACTTCTTAAACCCTCTTTCACATTTGGCCGGGCCAGCCAAAGGCTCCCCAAAAGCCATCTCAGTGCTAAAGCAACCACACAGGCACCATGGTGTGTACAGAGTGGGGAACGTGTGGGGATTTGCCTTGTACTCATGTCCTTAGAAGGAGCCATGGCATGGACAAGCCTTCCTCACAATGTGGAGTGCCCATCAGGGCAGGAAGCCAAGGTCCCACTTCTGTTTACTCCACATATTTCCCTTCACGTGTGCCCTACACAGAACACCCTCCTCCCCTCCTGTTCAGTGTCAGAGGTGGGTCGGGTGGGGGTGGGCGTGGGGGTTGCTGTACTGCAGCTTCTACACAAGTCACTCGAGGTTCTCATTAAGTCCTTCTATGAGGTTCAGAAATGCTCCCTCCTTCACAAGCTGTCCGTGGGCAGGCCCCCAGCAGCAGAACTCCCAAGCATTCTGCAACTTGGGCAAGGGAACAAGTATACCAGTTTCATATCCAGGTGCTAAAATCTGAGCCTGCCAATCTGCCAGGTCCTGGGCTAAGTCCTTCACTTGTCTCTCGAGCTCTAAAGGTTGCATAATGGAGCCTGCTCTCATGGGATCAGCAGGTACCTCACACCCCTCTGCACATAGACACATGCCTACCACAGCAATGGGCAAATTCTAGGAGGGCAGGACAAAGACTCTCCAAACTGAATGCAAAGTAGCTATTACTAGTGCTCTCAGTGATGGCTGCTTCTGCTTGAGATTATAATTAACAACAAAAAGACTGACAAGAGCCTGAGAACTATCAAGTTACTGAAAGATGTTTCACACATCTCTAGAAATCAAGGAAGGCAGCAACACCCCTCAGTGCAGAGGACGAAACATATAGGTGCTTTAAGATGGGCTGTGAACAGGACCATGCCCAGCAGCCCTAAGGACCACCACACACTGACAGCACTGTGAGAGTGTCCTGTGAGCCACTGGGGATTCCTCACCTGGTCCTCAGCCTTCTGCTGTCCCCTCTGGGACCAGGATAAAAGGACTCAGGGGAGCTGCAAGAGTGGCATCTCCTGCATCCCAGAGCTTGCAGAATTGCAAAATTCACAGTCTGAAATACTCACAGTTTGCTGAGGTTATCGAGCCCCACAAAGGCACCACTGGTATCTTCGATTGTACCTGAGATCTCATTATGGTCCAGATCCCTAAGAAGAAGACAGAAGACAAGGTCACCCTCTATCTTGAGCTCTGGCTTTGTTCTTCACCAGGAAGGGAGACCAGCCCCACACCCAGGCTTTCAGTAGGAAAGCATCCAGATGCACCCCAGAGGGCCCAGCATCATGCATCACCATGAGAAGCATGGCCCTGAGAACGTCCTTTTTTTCTTTTTTGTAGACTATGCAGTAATGACCTTGCTTCTGCTGCTTTCAACAAAGCCAGAACACCTACCAACCAATCTGGCTGGTTTGGGGAGACAGCACCAGAAGAAGCCATGTTTGCACACACCTCTCTGAAGTGGACCTCTAGCCCAAAAGACTCCTAACAGTTCCCGTCTATTCTTGTATAGTCCTCTCTCAGGGTTCAACCAGGACATCGTGGAAGAAAGGGATGGCAACGAATTAGCTCGGGCCCTGATGTTCCTCCAGGCTAGCCTATAAGCCTAGGGCCTGCACCCTGCTCCTCATGAGGCTTATGTAGCACTGGACACGGAGCCAGAGCACACATCTGGGTGCTGAGTCAATCTTGTGACCCACTTGCCAGGACAGGAAAAAAAAAAAAAGAGGCCAACCACTCGGCCCCAGGCTGTTTGGATAAGGTCAGTGCTTCAGCTTCCTCCCAGAGCTTCCAAGAGCAGGTCACGCTGCCCAGCCACACACACCTGGCAGCCAGACCCCTACTCTCACATTTGCTCTTTCCAGTTTTTCACAGGGCCATGGTCCCTGCACATCCCTTTCCAGAGTCCTTGCAGATATGGCCAAGAACAGAAAGGGATGCAGCTCTTGGCTCTGGGAAGAGGCCGGAAAGTCACTGCCAGCTGGGAGTGGAGCTGGGACGAAAGTACACAATGCTTGCTCTGACCATCACTTTCCAGCATGAGGCTAAAAGAGAGTGTGCTGCTGGAAGGGACCTCTCCTTTCAATGAGTCCCACCCTGTCATCTTTAGACTGAGTACAGCAGGGACCCAGACTGCGGCTTTGTGAGCTTGTCTTCCTTCCTGGCAGGGCCTTGCCTGCCAAATGCTCCCTCTCTTTCTGGCCTGCTCAGCTTGAATGTTTCTGGCCCTTCTGTTTGGGCCTCGCAAGGGCTCGCAGACTGACCTTGGCTCGAAAAGACTGCTTGGCATTGGCTCCCCAGCACTGACTCACACCTGAAGTCCACTCTGCCAGGGGCAAGTGCAGAGGCCTTCCTCCAGGCACAAGGACAGGCTTGCTTCCCAGCAGAAGACCAGGCTGGAGAAGAAAGCTGCAGAAGCTGCTACCACAATCTGTGGAAGACTGTATGCCCTTCTGGGGGTTTTAGGCTGAAGGCTGCTAGGAGACTGCCTAGCATTTACAAGTGAAAAGTTCTATGAAAAGTCCCAGAAAAGTACCCTCAGCAACCTCTAGCACTCTCACCCAACTGGGCGCCTCAAAGGACATACCATTCTCATTTCCTCTTCATTACACCACTCCCTAACGAGACATAAGCAAGGACACAAGACCCCTCACTTCTATCTCTCTTGGATACCAGATCCACTAAAGAGCTTCAAAGAAAGAGCAGGAAAGTAGCCATGGTACTGACTTAAAGAAATCAATACACAGGATTTAAGAACAGGAGTCAGGGTGAGGGGCATGGCTCAGTAGAAGAGAACTTGCCTCTCATACACAAGGCTCTGGATTTGATCTACAGAAACATTAGGAAAAAAATCTCAAAACCTACATCCAGGCCAGCCTCAGTATATGAGCTTGAGGCTAGCCTGGGCTAGAGACCCTGATCTTTAAAAACAAATGAACAAAACCACTACCCTACCCTCTCAAAAAGAAAAATAAATGAGAAGCCTCAGCCAGAAGACTGGAGAAGAGACACACAGGACTGTCTGAATGTTGCTGCAGATACCCTGTGTAGGCATGCTTTTCCAGACCCACCCACCCCGACATGCCAAGTATACTGAGAATTATTGATAACAGTGATTTTTAAAGAGTCCTCATCCTGCTATAGACACCACTGTGGGAAAGAAAGGATTTTTCTGCTCAGCAGGTATTTTTGGTTGATGATTTAGAAGTTCTAGTCCTTATTCCTGTACCAGGCCAGCTTATGGCCCAGTTCTGACTAGAAGCCAGCAGGAGGGAATCTCAACAAAGCCTTTGCTGTCTGCTCTGCCATCTGGGCATCCCTTCATGCTATCACCCTCAAAAGCGCAATCCTTACAAGACCCGCAGACTCTTGAGGCCCTTGAAGGCGCCTTCAGCAATGTGGCTGATGGCATTGTGGCTGAGGCGCAGGATACTGAGGCTGCTCAACTCCGCTAGACTCTCCTCATCCAGCCTCGTGAGGTTGTTGAAGGACAGAATCCTAAGGAAGAAAGAGGAAGACAAATGTGACCACAGAGCTATATGGGTGCCCTATTCTCTCTTGTCACTCCACAGCTGGCCTGACTTCCCTGGAGACGGGATACTGAAGCATGTCCACAGGAATCCTGCTGTCGGAAGGAAGCCCATCAGGTCAACATTCACCTAGTTTGATAACTAGATGATCATGTAAGCCATGAAACCAGTACCACAGAGCTGAGGACTACTGCTTTCACACAGTGTAAAAACCTGCCACACGACCCAAATTGCAAGGCTGTAAGCCCTCCACTGTCTGTCTTGGTTTAGGAAATGAAGGCCCTATCTTGGTGGAGACTGACACTGAACAGCATGTGAAGAGTTCTGAACTGAGCATGAGACCCACAGCTACACTCTCTGTATCGGCCAGCAGAGGGCACCATGAGCCACTGGGACAGCCACACCAGGGGAAGACCCTGCCGCTAAAGGCCTCCTGGGCTGTGACTCCTACAGCCCTCACCAGGGATCAGGTGCCAAAGCATACCTTTTGCTAGAACCAAACCCCCTTCCCAGTACTACTGCAGGTGTGCACTACACTGAGTTGGTTATGTAAATATCTGTGGTTGGAAATGTTAAGTCTAGACTGGTACAAAAAGAAGAAAAATGAATTAATTGAAGATTAATGCAGTTTTAAAGGTGACAGTGAACATATTCTCCCTATTAAGAGAAATATGTCAGTGTCTACCAGTTGCAAAGACCTAGCAGGAGACCAGAATTCCATCCTCACCTGAAATTAAAGAATTTAGCTAAAAGGAAGGGCAAGGACACACTGCAGAGCAATCCTGTATCTGGCTTTGAGGTTTTCTATATGGAGCAAATTGCTAGGACTAGTCTAGTATACTTAGGTGAACCTTCCCTTCCTCTAAATGGCACAGGAGACAGTGTCATGCATGGGTCTGCCTGGGAGTTTCCATGCAGCCCTGACCTGAAGGGCGCACAGCTTTCTGGTGTGTACCCAGAAGACAGTCCTTACTTGGGAACCAGACTGAACACCCAGGGCCTCTCCCTTCCCTACAACTCTTAGCCCCCAACAGAAACCATGAGCTCAAGGGCTGGTCGAAGCCATGGGCAGTGGTCAATAGGAGCATCTCTAGGTAGCAAGAAGCTAAACTCAAAGAATGAACACTAACACAGAATCTAAGAGAAATGAATACAAAGCGCAAGGCAGAACTGTGGCCTTTCACAAAAGACAGGGACTGGCTAAAGTATGAGCCCTGGGTATTGACAGACACACTGAGGGCGAAATCAGGGTAGAGAAGACCAGAGAAAAGCAGGCTGCAAGAGTCAGCATCTGGTTCAAGTATCTCTAGCTATGCCTGGTAAAGTAAACAAATACAAGAGAGGCTGAGTAAGGTGTGACATTTCTACCAATCATGTGCTTTGGCAGGTCAATCTTTTCCTGTACCCAAGCCTAGACAAAGAAGACAAAAAGAGAAAACCTGACCTCTCAAAAGTAAACCTACTGGACTACAGAGCATATATTAAACTAAAGAACTCCCAGATAAGGGGCAGGGACAAAGGGGCAAAAGACGTTTGCTGCATCCCTGGCTCTGGCAGTGTTGGTGTGTCTGCTGTGTGAGGGGTGCCCAGGCCACGCCCTCCCCATCATGGAAGTCTGTCACTACCATCCTCAGAAGCAAGGGCACAACCTGGGAGTCCTGTCTAAGGAACCCTGCATCTCTATTTCTGCCATCAGGCACTGAGATGTAAACAGGCAGGACGGATCCCAGTATCCTGAGAAACTCTCTTGATGGAGCCCCCAAGGCTAGACCAATCCTCCCACCATCAGCTGGTCACCATTTTTCTGCTTCACTGTCCTACTCAAATGTGACTTTTTCACTCAAGAGATAGATGTGAACTACTGTCACTCATAAGTGTTATGATGACAACATCTAGGCTTCTGTTCCCTGCACACCCTCCCCTTCATGTCTAGCTTTAAGCCTAAGACCTGGTAGGCAGTGACTCCAGGTGGGTCTTCCTTCCTGAACAGACTGCCGGCCTTCCTGCCTCTGGACTGCCTCCTGATTTGGACCCTGTGGGGGTGAGTTGGGCTCTAGAGGCTTCAGGAGGTTGTCCCTGACCTGACCCCCACTTACAACTCATGCAGCTTCTGACAGAAGCTCCAGCCATCACGCTGAATCCGAGAGATGGAATTGTTGCTGAGGTGCAGCTGGTGCAGGGCCGTGAGGCCATAGAGGGAGCCGCTGTTCACTTCCAACAGGCTGTTGTACTCCAGGTGCCTACAGAACAGACACAGAGGATGAGGGGCTGGCATTCTCCCATTACAGACAGCATCTGGGGGCCAGTCTGTGTCAGATGTGGTGGTTGGTGCAGAGAAGGTAGCAGGACAGAGAGAAGGAGGCACATTTTGTTCCACATTCAGTATTAGAGAGGAAATTTAAGCAATCAGAACTTGCTTTTGTCCACCTGACTTCTACTGCTCAAAGCACACGAGCTTAGTGTATTTTTTAAATCCTAAGAAACATACCACCCTCATTTATATGGACGTACTCAACATAAAAATCAAGTGGCAGATAACAAGTTTTGTTCTGAGAACTCTGATCCGGACTTCAGATTCCCAAATGAACATAGGAAACCGACACTCAGCTAATCAGAAGTGGGAAGTGTGAACAGCAAGAAACCAAGCAGCAGGCTCCTCCTGTGCATGCCATACAAAGTGGGCATGTGTGGGAAGGGGGCAGTCATTGGGGGATGCTTCTGATGATGAGATTGGGGAATGCACTGGTGGCTGTGAGCCTAGGCTTCTGACTTTGATTTCAGCTACAAAAATAACAGCAGATGTACAGGTTGCAATATAATTTGTAAAAGGGAACAGAGTAAAGGAGGTGACCAGCTGGACCACTAATGGACACAGGTAAAGGCAGTGGTACAATTGTGTCCACCTGGAAGGAGACACTGGTAAACATGAAAACCAGAAAACCAAACATAGCGATGGTTGGAAATGACTGCCTCATGGAAAACAAACTGGGAGGAGGGGTGGGTGATGCAACACCGCCTTCCCTTTACTTCCTGACTATGCAGATCATTACATTCGATTTAAACAACTATAGAGGTTTAAAATCAGAAGATCAGTAATTGCCCCTCTGCTGTTCTTTTTCATTATTCTGGCAGCAGGCTGCTCTGCTGCTGCACACATCTGGCTGGAAACTCCCTTGATAAAAGCTGCACATCTGCACTCAGTGTCTTGATTAGCTCACAAGACGGGAATAAATCTCCCAAGATGACCTATGCATTTTGGCCCACCTGCACATCAAGAAAGACTATAGGCCCAGTGTGAGGAAAGAAGGGACTTCCGCCAAGGTGTGGGAGTGGAGAGATGTGGGGAGGGAATCACTCTGCAGTCTTAGGTTTGTGGAGGAAGTGGGGAGGGGGGGAGGAGCAGGCCCAGCGGACTAGTGCAATCCACCTCTTCCCACTTCCTTAGCTGACCATGTGTCCATTAAAACCTCCTTCTACCTTGCAAGGAAAACAACCTAGGTTTTGGTTCATTTTGCAGAAAAAGGCCCAAAGGGCGGGGTCCAGGTGGCCACCATTCCCATGCTTATGTCTTCCCAGAGCCCAGGAGGGATGCCCACACTTACAGCACTTGCATCTTGGACAGCCCCCAGAATGCACCATCCGTCAGCTTGCTGATGTTGTTCCGTTGAAGCTTCAGCACCTCTAAGCTATCCAGTCCTTGGAACGTGAGGCCCTCAATCAGCCGAATCCGATTCCGATTCAGGTCCCTATGGAGATGAAGCTACCATGTTAGAACATCCCATGTGTACACCTAGCCTACACCATTCCAAATTAATGGTGAAACCATGGAGGAGGGTACACCTCAGCTGGCACACTGGCACCGTCAACAGCAAGGGTGACTCCCTAGGAGAAATACAGTGAATGCTGCATACAGCCCTGGTACTGTGGGAGCATAAGCACCCCACAGTTCTTCTCTCAGAACAGCCACCATTCATGGTTCTAGAGCAGGCCCTGGGAATGACTCAGAAGTACATTCCTTAGCTGAAGTATCTCGTAGCTCAGCAACAGAAATCCGTACCAGATGCTTCAACTCAAGAAAATCCTAACTACTGGGTACCGAATATCAGCAAAGCTTCCGCTCAGGGTATCTGACAGACCTCTGTGCAATGGGAAGAAGTGACAGCTTGTGGAGAAGTGGGGGTGTGGGGTGGGGGTGGGGGACAGATACACACTTGGCACCTAGTCCTAGCAGAACAACCTTAGTTGACCAATAGATATTAGGAATCTGGGTCAGCTGGATCCCATTAGCAACTCTGGGGAAGGTGGGAGAACACTGCACTAATTAGAAAGCCCTTGGTTTCCCCCCAAATATTTCTGCAATGCCTCATGACCCTGCTTAATACACAGCCTCTTCAGCTTCCTAGACTGAAAAGAGCAAAGCCAAGCACCCAGGAGAAATAAGGACAGGGCACACTCCACCCTGTGCCAGCCTGACCTGCAACTGCTTCATTCTGTTTAAGCCAAATTTTGAATTTCAGCTTATTTTCCTGAAATATACTCTTCTGCTAAAAGGAAGACACAGAGAAACGAAGAGTTGAAGAACCTTTTACTGACTGGGCAGTTTTGGTTAATATATGGTTTCTAGCACCCTGTGCCATTTTAAGCTACCTGGAAAGAGACACAACTAAACCCTTTTATACAAAATCAAACCAGCTAACCTTCTAAAATTTAGGAAATAAAGAGGCAGCCAGCTGCCTCTGGTCAGGTTAACTTCAACCAAACTCCCCCAGAAGGATTAGATACCTTCCTGTCCAAGCTACAGACGGCCTCAGCACCTAAAACATTGCTAAAACCTGGATGAGAAAGCAACCATGGTGAGGATGGTGGTGCATGCCCATGATCCCAGACTTGGGAGGCTGAGGGAAGAGGATCAAGAGTTGGGGGGGCGGGGGAGGGAGAAAGGGAGGGAGGGTGGGTCTGCATTTCAGAAGCACAGCGTCAAGGAGGACAAGCATCCAAGCACGTGGGTCTTTTCCTTGGCCATCTGAGGCAGCCTGCCAGCACCAGACCCAGCTCCTAATTTGCTTTTATTAGGTGTTGCAGTAGGGTCATAAATGATAGTTTATGCAGAGCTTTACCAGGGGGGTGAGGAAGGGGTGGCGATTGGTACAGGGTCCTTGGGGAAATCTGGCCCCATAAAGTTTGGCTAACCTTAATTAAAGTGCAGGTTTCTGTACTCACAGTTGTGTCAGCCTGGGCAGCTTGAATGCTTTCACAGGAAGCTGGGTGATCCTGTTTTTGCTCAGACGAAGAGTCAGCAGCGACCGTGACAGACCATCAAATGCTCCAGACTCCAGGATGCTGATGCGGTTGCTCGCCAAGTTGCTGGAAGGATTCAGGAGAGAAAATATAGTGGCAGTGGGAGGCCTTCCTCTCTCTGCAGCTCCAGGCTTAGCTGGGTCCGCTAGGAGAAGTGCTAAGACAGACCCAGACGGACAGATCTCCACTGAGTTGCTTATCATTGCAGGGCTCCCAAGCCTGCCCTGACTTGAAGACAGGGTATACTAGTAGCAGGAAATGTCTGATGAAGGGAAGACACTGAGGCAGGCAGGCCTGACTGCAGCACAAAGCACTGTGCTCATACTGATGGGCATGACTAACCTTTACCCATACCAGCTGCATGGCACAATGCCTGCCTCAAAAGAACCTGCACATTCCTGCCTCACCACCCACTAGTTCAGGCTGCCCAGGAAAGCCCTAAAAGCAAAAAAGTCAATTGGGAGGCAAGGTCAATGGGTTTTATACTTTAAAGAAACAGCCTTTATTTAATCCTGAAGAGGGTCTAACTGTATGGACTTACATAATGGAAAGGCACAAGCCATTCATTTAATAATTCTAACAACTTCAAGAAGCACCTGGAGACCTTTGTGAGTCCCTAGAAAACAAGAGATATATCTTCACAGGGCTACACATACGCATGCTACGGGAGCCTCCTGTGACTACACAGGAAGGGACTCTTTCTCAAAATTACTTGGCAGTACACAGCTCAGATGCAAGCCCAGAGAACAAATTCTATCAGGTAGTCTAAAGACAAGACATAGAAGATGAGATAAAGTCTCTTCACAAGAGACCACCCCACACCTCTTCCTGCCTTCCCCAGATGAATGCTTAAGTGCAAATGAGACAGACTAGAAAGAATCTTCAACCTGCAATGGGTTGTGTGCCAAGAGGGAATGAGGCACTTCTGTTCCCGCCATCGGGCAGCAGCCAAGAGCAGGGCACATGAGGACTCTGCAAATGGGGCTGGACTGTTTGTTCTTAACACTCCAATTAAAGAGCCATCAGTGTGATGGAGACACAGCAGTCAACTGCTGCCAAGGAGAAAGTGCCCTCTGTATCTGCGCAGAGAGGACAGTGCAATCCAGCGTAGCGGTTGGTGGCTCTCTGGACACAAGAAGCACCAGATAGTAGAAGCTGCACAGACACCTTTAGAAAGTCCCCTCCCTCCCAGGGCTTCACAGAAGCCAAGACCTCTTGTTCCCAAATCTTGTACCTGGATGAACCCTCAGAAAGCAATCACTTCTGTCCCTGGAGTCTCAGAATGACTTGGAAAAGATGTACCAAGTGTCACCCTCCCTGAGAAGATGGGTCGCAGCGAGTCCTACAGCAGCCTTGCAAATGAGCTACAGAACAACCCAGAAACGGCAAGGGATGAAATGCACTCATAACTAGAAACTGTGAGTGGATTACATAGGTTTAGCTTTCTTGTCCCTGTCTACCATTCACTCAGTGTGAAACAGGTACTAAGACGGGTTTTTATTTAGAAAAAAAGACATCTAAACAACTACAAAGCTGAGTGGCTGCCCTCTGCAAAGGAGACAGCCACAACACAACACAGCTTATTTGAGTGGTCTCTGATGCTAGAAATGCAAGCTCTTTAAACCTATCCCCCTCCAATGTGTATCCACTAATCGCCCAGCTCTTCCCCACAAGTTTCTCAGGGAGTGAGCCCAGAGCATGAGAGCAAGACTAGTCTTTGTGAGCAGAGAGCCTAGGCCTAACTCTTGGGCTCTACATGGTGAGGGGAGGATCCTTGGATAGCCAACTAACCTCTTCCAACCTCGGTGCTGCCTTCTGCTGTAACACCAAAGAGTATGACAGGGGCCTGGAGATGCACTACCACAGGTGCCCAAGGGATCATGAGTAGACCCCATCCTTGATCTGCCAAACAAAGGTCTGTACAACCTCATGCACTCAACCAAGCCAGAGCCAGAGTGAAGCAAGCACCCATCCTGTGTCCAGGACTGGGCACCAGGGCAGCCACTACAAGGCCTGGAAGCTGAGGTACACAGATGGCAGACACTTACAGTTCTCTTATACGTAGGCCATTCGGGAAACAGGAGCTCCGAATTTCTGTGATGTTGTTTGAACTCAGATCCAGCACTTCCAAGGACAGGTATGACTTCAGCCGGCTTCCATCCACACTAAGGATCTTGTTGTGCTGCCTAAAACAGAGCAGGGGGTAAGACAGCAGCTGACTACCCCCAACAATGCATTTGCATGCGCACGCGCGTGCGCGCACACACACACACACACACACACACACACTGGATTGTACACTCCCATTGTTTCTGCAATTCTACTTTCACCTAAAACTAGACATCAGTGACACTCAGTATGTGACCTAGTCCTCTTTCTATTGCAGTATCATCTGCTGGTTCCTTGTTATATACAGGCTTTTATGTGCAGAATAAGTTCTTTGCCCAAGTACTGTGCCTCAGCTGTCCCACACAAAAGAAGAACACAGGGTGATGGCATGCTCAGTGCAGAGAGGACATGCAAGTGCACCAAGCTGCCCCAATCCAACCCCATCTCTGATTTCTGGAACCCAGTCTAGCATTGTGACTAAAGACTGCAGGCACCAGAGCCCAGAGTTCAGTTCAATCCAACCAAATATGTCACAAGTTACAGTCTATTGACATGTACTATATGCCAGGCATGAAGACAGATGGAACTGTAAAGAACACATGATAAACCTGACTCTGAAATGAGGCGGGAGCTCATTGCTGGGCCCAAGTGGGCCCAAATCCCTGAATCTCTGCCCTTGGTGACCTCTGGGCCTTGGCTTTCCCATCTGAAAGCTCTGAAAGAGGAGACTGCAGTCTGCTACCTGAAACCACGCTGGAGATTGATTCTGGGGAGTACTGTGGTGTTTAACTTCCTTGCCATGATTTATTCACACCTTTAATCCTCTTTCTGCAAAACCCAAAACCTAACTAGCCAGCATTAGCAACTCATCAGGAGAAAGGCAACAGACAACGGGTGAGGTGGGGCGGGGCACTGATGTGGGTTTGGTGCTGCTTAGTTGGGCCTTAGTGAAAAGTTTGCTGGGTGGTAGTGCTGAGACTGTGGGTCCCAGGCACACACTCTGCCAGCTATGAGTAAACAGGGGCAGCTCTCCAGCCAATCAAAAGCCTTCTGGAACAAAAACCAAAAAAGCTGGTGTTGCTTACCAAGTGGCATCTCCTTTAAACAAACACTTGACCAAATCAGTTCCAACAGGCATAAACAAGGACCTCTTTCCCAGGAGCTGGGACTGTCAGGTCCCTTTGTTCTCTTCACAAGTCTCCCAGGCCCTGAAACTCAAAATGCATTTGCACAACTGTGCTGAGGGAGAGACAGACTTCCCTGAGAGGAGGGACTCTGTCCCTTTACCTCTCTAGGCTCCTCCCCAAGCGACTTCCTGAGTTCTTTATTAATGTCTTTAATAAAGGCGGTCTCTTCAGTGTTCTGACTCCAAAAGAAAATCAGAAGCTTTATTATGTAAAGTAGGGAAGAAAAAGAACAAGAAATAAAGGCCACAGCACTGGGCCTCATCCGGGAACTATGAATATAGTACCAGGGAGCCAGGAACAGAGGACCTGGACAGAGAAGGACGGGGCTCCACACAAAGAGTTTGGCACTCTGAAGCCTGACATAAGCAAGCCCTGTGAAAGTCTTGCCTCTCTTCTCTCCCCACACGTCCCCTATGTCTCCTCTGTCTTTGTCTTCTGTCTTACACTTTTTCTTCTTTCTTGGCAGTATATTTATCCACTGAACCGAATTCTAGGCCCCCATTCTGGATAAATGCCACTGTTAAGAAGACAAGACATTTTCACACAGTGGGAAAAGTTCCCCACTGAGCATAGAAGCAGCCATGGAGATGACTGAGCTGTGTGGGAGTGAAGCATGAGCTCTGCTAAGGGTGAAACAGGGGGAAGTTGTCAGGAAAGGCCTGAGGGAGGACTGAGGCAGGAAGAGCCAGGTGGGGAGATCAGGAGCTGGGTCTGACTTAAGAGCTAGCCTATCAGGCTAGACCAAACCAGGAGGCACTCAGTGGGCCAAGTGAGGAGGGTAGCCACCAGAAAAGGGGACAAGAGAATTAGAAAAGGGGTTTTAGGAGCCGGGCATTACTGGTCAGCAAAGACAGACAAGTGAGCAATGCCACCTGTAGTCAGTTCCCAAGCCAGCAGCTGAAGGAGCCAGTAGGGTCACATGTGGGGCAGGGGAAGACACCTGCAAATCAAGCATCTGAATAAGGGTGAAGCAAGTCAACTTGGATCCTGAAGGTTCCCACATCTGCTGATTTAAACAAATGCATTCGAAAGATACTCTGGAGGGGAAAAAAAAAAAGTGATCACGCCTGTACCGCACACATGCAAATTCCTCTTGTCACCATTCCCAAAGCAACAGCGTAAGAGTAAGACAATTATTTACAAAGTACTGGAACTGTACTGGGTATTAAATGTAAGCCAGAGACTTCAAGTACTGTACACAGGTACATACAAATACGCATTAATTTACATATGGAACTTAAGCATTCTGGGTTTAGGTATCAATAACGAACCACTACAATTCAACAACAAAACATCCTGATTAAAATCTCAGCAAAGGGGGCTGGAGAGAGAACTCAGATCTCCTCCAGAGAACCTGAATTCAGTTTCCACCATGAATGTCAGGGTGCTCACAACAGCCTGTAACAGCCCCTCAAGGGAGACCTGATATTATCTACAGCCACCCTCAGTCACCAAACACACAAAGAACATAAAAATAATGTTTTTAATCAGCAGAGGACTGAAATGGACATTTCTCCAAAGAAGGTACACAAATGGCCAACAGGTATCAGTGTTAGTAAGGGAAACATAAATCAAAGTTATGGTAGCTACTATCAAAGGAATACAAGAGAGGGTGGAGAAATTAGACTCCAGCAAGCAGTGGGGGAGCGAAGGGTGCTGTAGAAAACAGTTTGACTAAACAGTTTCTAAACTGTAGCACAGAGTCGCCACCTTTGAACACCCCCAAAGAGAAGGCAGACAAGGGGACATTTTCATGTGTTCACAGAAGTATTAGTCAGAATATTCAAAAGATGAAGCAACCCAAATGTCTACTGGCAGATGAATAAAGAAAACTAGGGATAAACCACAGCTGCCTGAATTGTGTGTGCCACCTCATATAGGGTCACATAAAGGGATGTATGGAGGAGGTAAAAACTTGGTGATGGGTTTCTGAATGTACGATGCCAAAATAGTAATTCAAAATTGAATGTGCCACGAGCCCACAATGTTTCCAATCGCACATACCCATGGTGCATCGCGTGGCTTCACTGTAGCTCAGGGTCTATGCTGTGCATGTCCGCAGGCTACAGAACCACATCTCAGCTCACATTTGAAACAACTGTCAGTTACCAACTCTAGAGCTTTTACTGTACGATTTATATATACACCAAAGAAATGTTTCAAAATAATTCATGGCCTATTGTCAGTAAGTGTTTGATTTGAATACCTATTTTACACACCCATATGCCTACCATTGTGTAAGCTTTCTATTCTTAGAGAAATGTAATTGTTTAACTCTAAAAAACCAAAGACTTCTAAACTTTCCTGTCATTACTAAGTATCATGCTAGTTCATCTCTGAAATATATTCAAATACTACATTTTAAAAATTGCTGCTTCAGTTGCTGACCTTTCATAGACATGCATGCACATTCACGCACACACACACACACACACATACATATATAAGTTGTTCAATGAATTC
>JADRCH010000017.1:1030747-1079485 GCA_019843965.1 Rhynchomys soricoides
TGTGTGTGTGTGTGTGTGTGTGTGTGTGTGTGTGAGATGCAAACCTGTGCATATGTGCAGGCCTGAAGAGTGTATTATTAGATCTCTCAGCACTGGAGCTATAGGTATTTGCAGAATTCCTAGCATTATGTGAGTGCTAGAATCTAACCCTAACCCTAACCCCTAACCCCTGACCCCTGACCCCTAGCCCTAACCCTAACCCTGAAGACTGCAAGTTTGAAGCCAACCTCAACCACAACCACACAGCAAGTTCTAGAGAGTTCTAGGTTCCCTAGGCTACATGATGAGACCCTGTTTCAAAAGGAAGGGAAGGAGGGCAGGCAGGCACCAAAAAGTAAAATACAAAAGTGGTTGCAAAATCAGGGGCTTTTTTAAAAAAAGACTTTAATAAAGATTGGACATGGAGTTTTAGTATTGCAGGACAGGGAGCACCTCAAGAAAGGCTGAACAACAAAACCTACTGGACTTTCTGCTCAATCTTGATGTCTATTTTATCTTCCGTTAAAAATAAAACACAATATAAAAATCAAAACAAAACGAGTCTTGGTTCACGACACTCCTCTCCTGAAAACAACTGACTGACTGTAGCTTGTCACTTAAAGCCTCTATGGCAAAGTGTCTGTCACAGACCTGCCTAAGTTCCTACTCTTCAATGTCAGATGCTCTGCCCCATGTCTGTCCTCGCTGGAGAAGCCACAGGCCTTTGTACTTCCTGCTTCTACTACCTGGGACACTGCCTCTCCACAGATCCATGTGTCTGGCCCCTTCCTCCCTGCTAGTGGGGCTTTCCGGGCTACCCTCAATCACATAGCCACATGCACGCCCATTACCCACCTTGTCTATATTCTAATTGCTACCTGGTATACTAGGCACATACTTAACTAGGTCACCATCTTCTTTCCCACCATGGCACGCTACCATGAAGAAAGACGCGTCTCTACTTCCAACTGTGCCTCCAGGCACTAGAAGGGTACAAGCTGCAATACAGGTCGCCAAGAGGGAATGCAGTTACATGCAAAAGAGCTATGGGTGAGCACACAAATGGGATTCACCAACATTCTTGCAACAAAAATTGTTCAAGCAAAGAACTTCAGGCAGAATCAACAGGAAGAAGTTTCCAAGGCACAGGTCTTGTGATAGCCCTACCCAGATGCAAACACCTATGTCATGTCCAAGGCAGCCCAGCTGCTGAGAACACAAACCACATTCTCTCTGGGGCTTCATCTCTGCCATCAACTACACCCTGGGCCCCAAGTAACCCTTCCTGAACACCCAGCCAAGCTTAGAGCCTTGATCTTGAAGCTCTGACCCTACAGAAGTCTCCACTCTCCTTGAATGACAATCAGTGTGAAGGAGCATGAGATCTGTCTGAGGACCCTTGCCTGAAACATGGCACAGCCCTACTGGAGATGTGCTGTATGTGCTGTCACTCAAGTTCACAACCCAGTGGTGCCATTCACGGGTGTGATTATTAAAGCGTTCCATTGTAAAGTGGAGTACAGTTCCTAAAACCCAGAGGCTGATATGACCTGACATGTTCTAGCAGTTGCTCAATAAAATGAGTCCTCGATTTATTAGTCACACTGTATCCTCAGAAGCAATCTGTGGATGTAGTTCATAGGAAGTGCTTTGAGAAAAAAAGTGAGACCACGGATTGGATGACTGCTTCCCTCCAGTCCCACTGCACAGGCAATGCAAATAGGCAAGCCTGGCTTTTCTCTAAGGAACAAAGGACTGAGTCAGAGCTCTCAGTTTCACTTAGGAACCAGGCCTGCTTCAGTGGCAAGAACACCAACCCCAGCTCCTAGAACAACCAAGCTGTCTCAGGGAGCCAGACTTCAAAGCAAATCCACCACTGACCTGACCTTTCAACCAGCTGGGGTAGATCCCCTTCTTGTTCCCACAGCAAAAGCACATCTTTGAACCATGAGTGCCAAATACCCCCAACACCATTTCTTCTTGGTCGCTGGCCCTGCCTTCTAGCTCTCCACCCTTGTGTCTAGAGAATAGGACAAGCATGGAGATCACACAGAGAAGCCATCCCTCCTCCCTCCTGAAAGCAGAGGGCCTGAAAGCCCATCTGCTGCACCAACTCAAGACAGCACACCATGCCACAAAACTTCCTATTCTTTTTGTTTGCTAAAGACAGAGTCCCATGTAGCCCAGATGAGAAAACACCACATTCTTAATGAAATTCAAACAAGTCATTTTACATTGACCCTTAACCTGACTGCTCACCTACCAAGAAGGTTCACATTCATCTCCAAGTTCTTAACCATAGCTGATCAACTGCTGTATGTCAGCCAACTGCAGTATATAGCCAGCCCTGGGCAAAACAGTGAAACCAAACAGCAATCTAACCAGGTAAATATGACTACCGTTTCTACTTAAATGGTTTAAAGCAATGAACACTCAGAGCTCTTTTGGAATTTACTTGATTGAGGTCACAGCTAAGAGGTAAGAGGAGGTGAGAGGCAAACCCAGAAGGACTTGAGTCTTGGCCTGGCCCACTAAGGTTCTCCGAGCAAGTACACAGCAAAGCCTGACTCTATTTGCATATTAGCTGAATAGTTCTTTTTTTTTTTTTTTTAAATTTTATGTGTATGGGTAAGTTTTGCCTACATGTATGCCTACCTGTATTACCTCATAAGTACCTGTGCCCACAGAAGCCAGAACGGAGCTTCATATTCCCTGACACCAGAGTTAAAAGAGGTTTAAAGTGCCGAGAATCAAACCTGGGTATTCTAGATAAGAAATAAGTACTCTTAACTGGTACGCCATCTCTCCAGCCTAGCTAATTCTTGACCAACTCTGATGGGTCTATGTAAACTGGCTTCTATCAGTTCCAGCATCCCAGGATTCTACATGAACAGCATATGGATACAGGACCTGTGGGACCAAACCTAGGAAGCATGACAGATGGAACCAAAGGCCTTACTCACACTGGAGGGAAGACTAGCTCACAGACATCTGTTTCCTCGTTGGGCAAGTGAAGCTGCAAAAGGTTACACGTTCTTTTACAAAGGCAAGGACAGTACAGGGGGCAGCAATGGCCTCATCAAGGGAACATTCACAAAGCCAGTGATTCTGCAGTCAGGAATTTCATTTGGGATGGCAGCCTGGTCACCTGGTACTCACTTCTATCAAGTGTTAGTTTACCCCGGAGGCTGCCCTCTGGGGTAAGGAAAACTCGATACAGCAGAAGTCTGTTACAGGAACACCTGCTAAAGGCTTCAAAAATAATATCAGTCTTCAAAGGAGGAGGGTAAGCATGATAAGCTCCCCCCACTTGGCTACATTTTCAGGGCTGATGTTAAATCAGACAGTAAAACATACTGTGGCATGCAAGAGCACTTAAGGCTTCTTATCGTGAGCACCTGTTCCACTCCACCCTGTGAAGCCGGGCTACAACGTCCCCTTAGTAATGGAAAAGATCTTATGTCAGAGATCACAGCCAGGAGGAGAGCTGAGTGGATCAAAGGCACAGGGACACAGTAGGTTGAGTGGCAATTTCTGGTTCCTGAAATTATGCACCCACTCACTGTCTGTACCAGCAAACTTACTCTGTATGAGGCCAGGTGGTGAGTAACTTAGGTTTTCTAAGCCATGTGATGTTTGTCACAACTTCTCAAATTCTGCTTCTACAGCGTCCAAGCAGCACAGACAATACAAAGTCAGTGTGGCTGTGTTCTACTGTAACTTTACTAATGGAAACAAGCAGCAGGCCAGGACTGTGCACATGTCATTATTTGCTTCCTTCTTGACAGCAGAGCAATCAGTTTCTGTGTCTAGGAGAGAATAATTCTGGGTGCGGTGCAGTTTTGTACCTGTGTGTCAGTCTCCTTTCTCTACCAGGGTTAGCTACCTGCAAACCTGGGCTAAACATCCCTCTGCAGAGAAACCCTCCTGCTCTTCCTCACCCATGTTGGACATCTCTAGTTGCACTCTTTCTGCCTGTCTTTTCCAGTTCTTCAGAAGTAAATGAAACCCAGGTTCCCAGCTTTGGCATGTTCTTTGAAGATGACCCAGGTTACACCCTGGAGCAGATAGAAAGAGTTCAGGCAATGCAGCTCTCATGGAGCACACAGTGAGCCATACTGTGTGTCTCTAATACTGTCTCAACTATTCTGAAGCAGACTGAGCTGGTCAATTAGTTCTCACATCCAATCATCGATGACCTTTAGTTCTCTCAAGCCATTATGATGTCTGTGAACTCTTTAATAAGAAATATAAAATCTTCCCATAATTTTAAATCACAAAAGTTAGCAAAAATCCAAATTACAACTCTTTGCTTGAACCTCTGAAAAAAGCATAGTTTTTTTATACAATCTAGACCTGAACAGGAAAAAAGAATTTGTAACATGCCCAAGCGTACCTTCAACTCTCTCACCTCCAGTCCATCATTCACACAGCTATCCCTGAGACAGTTGATAAGACCCTCCACCAGGGCAATGCTGGCTGCGCAGAGCACTTTGCATACTACGGCTCTGCCCACTACTTAGCACACAGCTCACTGCTCAACCTTAGCAGGCACTCAAAGTCTGGCCAGAGCAGTTGAAGGCATCCACAGGTGACACGGGAAACTACACTATGGCTTAGCACATCATACATGTAGCTGGCGCAATTTCAGACAACCAGAGACACCCCCCCAAGGTAAACATCGCAGCCCTGAGAAACCCGCATGCTTCTTAGGGAGCTGTTTGCATTCAGATGCCTCCCGATGGACAGAGTGGAGCACACGGACAGCCATACTTTGCAGCTCTCTAAAACTGTCCCAACTACTCTGAAGCAGACTGAAGCTGGCCAATTCACTAGTCCTCGCATCCAACCATTGATTACCTTTAGTTCCACCGCAAACCACAATGCAGATGACGAGTTCAAAGGAACAACGCACCCCTGAGCAGGCCACATGATATTTATTTATATACGTTTATAAACATTTTTACAATATAAAAGTCACACTGAGACTTTTATACGTAAGTTATACATGCTGAGTTCAGCATATTTCATTAAAAAGTGCATATACAATCCACATGATCGTCACTCAGATTAAGACAGAAAATTGCCACCCCTGACGTTACTCCTCCTGACGTTACTCCTCCTGACATTACTCCTCCTGACGTTACTCTTCTCAAACCAAACCTATAATTTCTTCCCCCCGTGAATAACTGTCTATTTGTGCTTTATATACACAAAATCATTTATTCCACATAAACTCTTCTATTTCTGGGTACTTTCACTCATGGACCTACTCAGACTACTCCTCTGCACAGAGAGAGAGAGAGAGAGAGAGGGGGGGGGGGGAGAGAGAATGTGTGTGTGTGTGTAACAGAGTCTAGATGTGTAGCCCAGGCTGGCACTACTCTCACCTTCCTAAAGCCTGAGCCTCCATCCCAACTACAGCATGGTAATTCTATTGAAATTTAATTTGGTTATTTGTTTTTTGTTTTGTTCCATTCCATTTTTTAACCAGCACTGGAGTATTTCCAGCTGGGACTATTGTAAAATCCTAACCACGAACACTGGAGAGTCTTCCAAACACACCTGTTGGTGCGTATCTGGTAGGCATGCAAGGGCCAGTCCTGATATTACACGTGATCTGCAGGCATGCACATCCCCAGGCTCACACAGACGCTGCGAGCTCTCTTGTAGACTACTTTCTCCAAGGTTGAAATGAACCTAGAAACGGTTTGTTCGAGTACCCATCTTTTGCTGTTTCCTTTTTCGGAAGTCACACCTTGCTCCTGTCCGCCACTTCTCAGTAAAATCTATTACATTACAAGGGCCAGTGAGATGACACTTGCTGCCAAGTCTAGAAACCTGAAGTTCAATCACTGGGACCCACATGGTGGAAGTTGACTACTGAAGACTGGCTCCTGAAAAATCAATCCATCCATCCACCCATCCATCCATCTATCCATTCATCTCAGAATAAATGTAAAAAACTTAAATATTAGGAACCTAGCTCAGAACCACAGAAGCTCAATCTAATTACCTTGCTAAGCTGTTAAATGAGGACCTAACAAGAGCACAGTGATGATAACACATGTGAAGTATAAGCTGGCAAGAATAATGTCAAGATTAATGCCCGTATGCAGCCTGAACACAAGGCCCAGGAGAGTTTTAAACCAAGAGAGCACAGAAGAATTTCCAAAAGCCAACCTAAAGAAAAGTTCAACATGACAATCAGAGGTATTGTTGCCCCCACTAGCCTGGTTTATAACCATCTTCCTAAAGAGAAAACCAAAACCATCTGTCCCATTGTGCGAACTGACAACCTGCTTGAAGACACTAGTATCTTTTAAGACGCCCAGCCCAGATGACTTGCCAGACAGGAAGTAAGAATCAGAGTGAGCAGGTCTCTTGCTCACTGCCTCTCTCTTTCCCCTGCTGCTAGTGAATCACCCGTTCCCTGGGGAATTTTGGCAGATTCTCAGCCTGGCTGCAGATGACGTTCTGAATCTGTTTATTCAGGTGGAGATTGGATAAAAAACAAGAGCAGCCCAGTGGCAGGATAAACAGCCTCCGCAAGGCAGGGTCAACCCTCCTAAGGCAGGACTGGGCTGTGTCAACCAATCTCCCAGCCGGCTCACTTCCTTCAGGATCACTAACCCCCTTGGGGTCCTCAACAGACAGTTTCCATTAACTCTTTGGAAAAGAAAAAAAAAAAAAAAAGACCCGATGCCTCACACACCCATGTGAACGCATGGCCCCAGGGACACCACTGCAGCAGATCCCTGCAGCTTACAAGTGCTGAGCTAGAAGCTACAGATCTACAAAGAAGAACCCTGAGGACAATCAAGGAGCAGTCAGCATCATTTAAGTCTAAAGCAGTGGTTGTCAACCTTTGGGTCTCTACCCCTTTGGGAGTTCTAACAACCTTTCACAAGGGTAACATATCAGGTATGCTGAATATCAGATATTTACATTGCGATTCATAAATGTAGCAAAATTTCAGTTATGAAGTAGCAACAAAAAAAAATTATGGTTAAGGTCCCCACATGAGGAACTGTATTAAAGGGCTGCAGCATTGGGGAGGGCAAGAAGCCCAGGTGTAGAGGGACCCAGCCCAGGGGAGAACTGGTTCGTGAGAACATGGTCCCAACTTCAGAGTGTTGCTACATCCATTCTATATAAAGATGCACAAATAAAACAGTTAACAATGAATGTCCTCAGGAAAATGTACATTGCTGGGTAAAAAGGGCCCACATGAAAAGGCTTCCTAATGCACACTCCTGAGAACAACATTCTGAGAAATTCTGAGAAGATAAAAACCCCAAGACAGTAAGGTATCAGCAGTTGCCAAGAAGGGATAGGGAAGCAGGCAGGATCGGATAGGTAAAACTAGAGTCTTGGGGTAGTCACTCTACATTCAGATACACAGACTTGCAATACCAGGAGATAATGTATCAATTTTTGGTTCATCAAGTATAAACAAACCACAGGAAGACAAGGGAAGCAACCACTGGGGTGGAGGGGAGTGGTAGAGGAATACTCTGTACTTCACAACTATCCTGTAAGCCTGTACCTGCTCTAAAAGTATATTAATTAAAAATAAAATCTCAGCCAGGTGTGAATGGCCCATGCCAATAATCCTAGAGCTTGGGAGATGAGACAGGGGAAGCCAGAGCTTGAAGCCAGACTAATGAGTCCAAAGTCAGCCTGGGCTACAAAGACTGTCTCAAATCTCTGCCCCTACCTCAAAAAAGTCTCCGTAAGTGTCATGTGGTCCTGAGGTCACAGCAGCAGAATGCAAGGTACACACTTTCTCTTCTTAACTGCCATACCTTCAGTACCCAGAACGATGCTTAGCATACAGAAGTTGCTCTGCCAGGGTTTGTTGAGCAAACAAGTGAATTACAACTCTAGCTCAAACTCCTGACAATCACACAGAAGAAAAGAAGTAAAACCATCAAGCCTAACAAAGAAGAGGAATTAAAAGTAAAGCAGAAAGTTAACTTTCTTTTCTAGATAAGGACCCTATAGGCAATTTTAAAGAAAACAGTGGGGAGAAGTGGGTTTCTGAGTTACTTACACCTTTCTGATGTTCACTTAGCCCGAAACACTGAGATTCCTGGCTGAGTCCAAGTTAGCAAGGGTGCGACACTGCTAGATCAAGGCTAGCTGCTCTCTCTTTTTGCCTGGCTCAGGGACAACAGGCTGAGTCATCCTGGTGTCACCAGCACAATGCTTTCCCATGCCCTCAGAAGGGTTCCAATCAGATGCCACTGACCAGTGTGCTCTGTAAGGCACATCTGCCTTTAATTCCTGGGGACACAGGCTGGGATCCCCAATACTGGCTGGGATTTCTAAAGACTTGGACTTCCTTCCATGCCTGCAGGAAGGGAATCTGTCCTGATATCTGGGCAGGGCAGCATGGTGTCTATCCAAATTTTCATCTACATGCAGACATCCTACATGGAAAGGCACCAAATATGTTCTTTCCTAGTCAAGGCCACCACTGTGGCCCCAGATGCTCTCTCAGCTTTATCTTCCCCAAAACTGTTTTCCTTGTTTCTGACCCTAGCCACCTCTATCCGTGAGGTACATCCGCCACCTCACATACCCTAGCATACCCATGATGCTTCCTCCACTAGATAGCAGACTGCCAGGCTGTCAAGCCTCCATCCCTGGCACAACCAAAGGGCCAAGGGTGCAGCAAGACTATCCCGGCCTCTCCTGACTTACAGTAAACAAGTCTAAGGCCAGGCTCTTACATGGTAAAGGTCACCCATGCCTGTAGGAAAGAAAACTACACAGATTCTCCCAGGGTCTGAGCAGCTATCTCTGAACAACACAATCAGACAAAGACAGGCAGCACTCCTGTTACTGCCCAGTCCCTTGCCCCTAGCAGTGCACTAAGAGGAGTTTTCTTCCTGTTACTGGGATGGAGAAGGAGAAGAGGTAGGACATGGCAGCTGTTAAAACAAGATGGGAAGAGGACCCTTTAAGGTCAGCAACAAACTCCAGGTACTCTGACTAAGCAGCCATAAGGAATAGTCTCTCTCCATTAAGGGCTCTATCCAGCAAGGGTTCTCACCAAAGAGACCCCCCACAAATGCTGGTTTGTGAGGGGAGCACCAGGAGTCCAAAAACCAACGGGCTCTGTCACCAACTCTTGTGGTCCCTCTTCCTACTGACCTCACCGTCCTGGACCAGAAAACAGATGTAACTAGGATGAGAAACAACAGGGTGACCTCATTCCACACTCCCAAACAGAGCACAGACTCCTTCATATATGGCCATGCTCCATGCCATCCTTGGGTGTCAAGTATTCCAGAACGTCGACCATCCAATGTGGTGAGCCAAAGGCAGGATACATGGGTTGCCAGTGTGCACGGCAACCACTCTACAGGTCCTAGACAGAGAAGAATAGGGCATGGCTCTCACCCAGAGTCTGACAGCAATCAATTCTTCACTTTTACTATTTTGCACAATGACCACTGTGCTTTCCAATTTGGTAAATAAGCTTATTTTAAAAAAAAATAAAAATAAAAGCCAGTTAAATGTGAATTAGATGCTGAGCTGTAGGACCTAATTTTTTTAAAAAAATTATTTTCTCAGATTTTATTTATTTTTACCTGTAGAAGTGTCTTTTGTTTTGTTTTTCTGAATCGATATCTGTGCATATATGTGCAGTGCCTACAGAGGACAGAAGAGGACCCTAGAGCTCCTGGGCCTGGAGTCATATAGATGCTGGGAATCGAATACTGGTCCTCTGGAAGAGCAACCAGGACTCTTAACCACTGAGCCATCACTCTGGCCCTCGTGAGATCTAATCTTTAATTGGAAATACCTAGGTAAAGAGTATGTATGGGGTATAGCCTTCACTGATTCGCTATGTGTGCACTAAGCACAGATGAGGATTCTGGGTACTGCAGTCTGGAGTCTCCCTGTACCCTAACAGTCTCACAGCATGTGAGCCTACTCCAGGTGGTAGACACTTTAAAATGCCATTGTAGCTTGAACCTGGATTAAACTCACTGGAGCTTATCTACAGACAAGCTGGCCTTACCTTTGCAGATGGTAATAACTTTACACAGGAGCCCAGAATGTAAGTCCCACACTCTCAGGGTGTGGAATAGCCTCATGATGGAGAAGGGTAGTAGTCAGATCCTTGGGGAAGAGATCATCACTGGACAGAACCCAGATCTCCCATCAGATAGAAGCATCCTCTGTGCTGGGCTACCATACTATCAGAACTGTGATAGGATCTGTCTCTACAGATATTGGGGAAGCAAATGAAGCTAGGAAACATTGTATATATACCCCTAGTGACCCACACATCCCCAAAGACCTTCCCAGGCCCTTAGCCCACAAGCTATAAACACATCTGCTCTAGGGCATCAGACCTCCTCTATGCACACTGAACATGACTAAGGTGGTCAGTTTCCCCATGCCTACACAGATGAGGAGAGTCCCTCCCATTTCTAGGTTGAAAGCATGATGACATGGAAGCATTCTCCAAGGAGAAGCCTTCCACCCTCTACTCCCGACCATGCCGCCGGCAAGGCTCATCCAGATCCAAACTCAGAGGCTACATCCTGGCTGGGAGTCAACCAGCTAACTGGGTGCAAGCCCAGGTATTCTCAGACTCCTAGATATGCTGTCCTGTGAGCAGAATAAGCACAAGAAGAGAACAGAGAGGGAACTGATGGAGCCAGTATGTGCTAGAGATTTCTTCAGGGGCCACCAAAGGGCTGCCTGCCACTGAAACATTCCCCTAGATGCATGAGCCAGCTTTGAAACAGCCCTGCAGTTCCAGGCAGAGGAGGAAGCTGTTTCAGCATTTGGCTGCAGCCTCTAAGACAAAGTCCTCTCCCTCTGGGGAGTTATACCATGTTGTACCTTTAAAAATAAAACCAGGCCTGTTTCCTGCCTCATCTGGAAGACTTTTGATCTCCTGGTCATAAGATTTAGACTCCCTCTTACCACACAACTTCCCAAGCCTTTCAGCATATGAACTAAGTGCACTTGGAGAATCAAAGATGGGCCTGAGAGTTAGCCCTTTAGTGATGTCCTCCTTATCCATCCCATAGATGGCACAACTGCCACAGCCCCAGAGCAACACCATAGTCAATGCCACTGTTCTGCATCCCCAAACACCAGACCCCCATCCAGTCTGCTCTGCAGGCCCACAAGAGCAAGCACATGCTCTGTTTCTTTCTTGGAAAGACATGCTTTTAAAGCATGTCATTGTGCACTTAAATGCCAAAGGTAAGCTTGCAAAACATATGGAAAAAGAGAAAGAGAAAATCAGCTTAGCGCTAGGCAAATTCTTAGACCTGACCCTAAAAGCACAATCCAGAAGGTGGGAAAGTAATGTACTGGACTTTACCTCCAAACTTGGGGAAAACATTTTCAGTTTTTTTGTTTTGTTTTGTTTTTCGAGACAGGGTTTCTCTGTATAGCCCTGGCTATCCTGGAACTCACTCTGTAGACCTGGCTGGCCTCGAACTCAGAAATACACCTGCCTTTGCCTCCCAAGTGCTGGGATTAAAGGCGTGCGCCACCAGTGCCCAGCTGGGGAAAACATTTTCAAACCACACATCCAACACAAACCCAGTATATAGAATATGTAAAGACTTTACAGAACTCAAATACAAAAAGTAAAGTAAAATAACGAGTTTGAAAATAAGCAAGAAGTCTGGCATTTCAGCAAAAAGATTCACAGACAGCTGGGCACTGGGGTGCACACCTATGAGAAGCGAAAGCTCAGAGGCAGCTTGGGCTATATCAAAAACAGCAAAAAATAAAATAGCCCACAGGTAGCAAATAAGGCAGGAGAAAATGTTCAATACTGACCATCAGAGAAAATGAAAATTTAAATCACAATGAAATATATTTATATAGAGAGAGTTAAGAAGTTAGCAGAATGGTTAAAGAAGTAAAAAATAAAATATATAATCAAACACTGGCCAGGAAAAAAAAAAAAACCAACAACAACAACAAGTGGGTTATGTATACATTGCTGGTGGAAATACGAAATGGCACAGCTATTCTGGAAGAGTCCAGCAGTTTCTTTAAAAAAAAACAAAAAAAACCCAAACAAACAAAAATAAAAAACAAGCCATGCATTGCCATGCAGCCTGTCCACTGCACTTTGAGGCATTTAACCCAGAGAAATGAAAATTTATGTTCACACAAAAACCTGTAGATAAATTTCACAGCAGCTTCATTCAGAACAATCAAAAACTGGAAAACCCACAGATGTCCTTCAATGGGTGAAAGATTAGACAAAGTGATATTTCCAAACTATGGAATACAACCTGGCATCAGAAAGGAACAAAAAGTATCACCACACAAACCCCCACCAACCTCCAGGGAATTATACTCAGCAAAAGGACCAATCCCAACAGATTGTGTTATGCAGTTCCATTTCCATTTTCAGAACACTTTAAAAGAAAAAAGAAAAAGTACAGACCAAAGCTCCTTGGTGTGGGAGCAGGAAGGAAGTGGGTGTGCCCATGCAGGAGGGGGTTTAGTGAATATGGGTATGTTCTAGGACTTGACTGTATGACATGAATGTCCTGGTTGTGAAATTTTACAAGATTGTGCCACTGAGGAAATGGAGCTAAAGCTATTCGGAGAATTCCTATTTCTCACAGCCACTTGTCAATCAACAATTACCCTAAAGTAAAAAGTGTAACAAGAACAAATGCCAGGACAGTCACAGCTGACATAAGACCTGGTGGGGTGAGAGGGCTATACTCCACAGCTTCCAATAAAGAAGCTAATATACCAGAAAGCCAAGAATGAGCACAAAAGCATGCGCGCGCGCACACACACACACACACACATACACACACACACACAGGTCTCTGGACTCCAACAAGTTTACAAGAGATCATCCAGAAGGAATACCTGCAAGTAAGATCAATTCCAGGCAGACAGAACTGTCCAATACCAGGCCTCCTGATTTCAGGTAAAGGAAACCAACGGCCTTAGCAACAAAGCAAGAGCCACCTCACCTGAAGCTACAGGAGACAGTACGATGCAAGGAGACCCCATTTACCTTCTCCACAGAGCCACATGGTCCAGAAGTGACCTCCCAGCAGCTCTCCCATGGACAGTACCTTTTTATCCCCCAAGGCTCTGTCCCAAGCAGCTGTGCAGAAGCTGCTGGCACTGGAGACAAGGCCCAGGGTGCCAGTGCTGCAGCCTCCCCACACTCACTCAGCACCCAGTTAAGAAGCTGGGATGAGAAACCACAAATTGGCACCTTTGCCTCAGCTGTTTGGGTTTGAAATACATCCAGGAAGTGAGGAAACTGCTCCGGAATCTGCCCTAGAGTCATGTCTTCAAGGGCAGGATCCCATTTTGGGCAACTCTGCTGGCATTATCACAAAGGAGGCTGGGGCTTGGCAGAGGCTTGGCAGCAGGATCACTTCCCTGGATGTGCTCTTAGGAGGTAGAAAGCCATAACACACACACACACACACACACACACACACACACACACACACACCAAGAACTAGCTCCATGAGAGGTTGGGGAGGATCAGCCTGAACTGCAGGGGCATGAAGCCTTTCCGAGGATTTGCAATCCTTAATGAGAAGGATACCAAATGAGCTCACCTGAGGCCAACAAAATGCTTGTAAAGCAAACACTATCTGGACAGAAGCATCTTGCCCTGCACTCTGAGGTGTCTCACATGTAATACAACTTAATATGTCAGCTCAAAACTTGACGAAATCCTCCTAAGCTCCCAGACTACACATCCCAGAACAGAGGTGAAGAGAAGGAACCTCAGGGAAGATACTTGCCTTCTCTGTCTGTGTCTTTAGCATCTCATTGGACTACAGAATTGCATCTCAGAGTGCACACAAGACAATGCCTGCACACAGCAAATCTGCTATCAATGTTTTATATATAAAAAGGTGGAAGGGTAACATCTGACCATTTTTTAATTTAAAAAATGTCTATTTCATATGCCTGTCAATATACCAAGTCATCTAGCCTGCCTATCTTTACAAGCTGTTAACCTCTGCACAAGTGGGTTGATTCTGTATTCCGTATATACTCCCCGACAATGACAGGCCTTATGAAAGAAAGGCCTGGTATGAACAACACATTTCTTCCACTTGGGCTAGGACAGCTGAAAATGGCTCCCAGGTGTGATCAGACACAATAGGCCCAGCCTTCTTTACAAGGTCAAGCTGCAGGTCAAAGTCAAGCCAGCCATTTTCGGATTAGGTGCACAAGCACAAGAGGCTTCCCCAAGTGCTAACTGGATTAGAGAAGCCACCTGCAGGAAATGGGGAGGGGGAGGAGGGGAGAAGGAAATGGCCCAGTTGGAATGAGTCTGCTGGTGTGGGCAGGAGCCAGCCCCTTTCACACGGGAGGTTGTGCAACCAGAGCAGCTCTGCTTCCAAGCTGCATGTCATGGAGCCCTGGAGGGTGTTCAGAGCCCGCTGCTGCAAGGAGGGGCTCCTCCCCTCCAAGTCTTCCCGGTTTCTCAAGCATCAGGAGCAGCCTCTATTCCCACTGGATCCTGTACTATATTGAGAGGGAGAGAATGGGGGAGGGAGGAACAAAGGGAGAGGGAAAGAGGGAGTAAGGGAGGGAGGAGAGAGAGAGGAGAGGAGAGAGAGAGAGAAGAGGGAGTGAGGGAGAAGGGAGGGAGGGGGGAGAGAGAGAGGGGAGGGGGGAGACAGGCCTAACTAATATCAGTACTCAGCAGCACAACTTGAGCTGCTGAGTTCCCAAACCGGCAGGAACCTCCATGACCAAGTTGGTATTCCACAAGCACCCCCCTGCCTGGGCTCCCACAGCTCTGCAGCTGGTGTTCCCTTCACTTTCTCAGCAAATAACTTGCAGATGTACCTCTCATTTCCCTGGCTTACCACCACCCCCACTCTCAAAGACAGGGGAGCGGGAGAGGAGGAAAATGACCAGTCATGACTGTGTGTAATTTGGCAGGCTCTCTAGGAGGCAGGCCACATGGGCTCCTTCCCCAGAGAAAGGCTCACTTCAACTGGGGGCAAAAGGACGTCTGCACTGCAGAATCCCCAGGAAGCTGCTGGGACACAGGACTGATCTCTGTGTAGATACTTAATTTTCTCTTTTGAGGCTCATTGGTGGTACCCAGCATCCGATGAGGCTGCAGTTCTGAGTCCACAGGACCTTCTCAGCCTCTCAACAGAAGCTTGCTGGCTTGCCTAAAAGCAGCTTGCTGACAAAGAAAACGGACAGAAAGGCAAACTGGCCCCAAAATAGAGCTAGCCATGTCCTAGTCGTCCTAGAGTACCCAGAATGCCCCAGGGTCTCACTGTGCTAGCTCAACAGTGGTAAATTACACCCACTTTGGGCAGGGGAAAGAACAGAAGTCTATATTAGAGTTGGGGATCAGAGTCCACAGGATACCCACTGAGATTTCCAAATTCTTGAGTCATAGAACAAAGATTACAACAGGGACACATGGACAGTGATAGAAATAGGGACAGTGTATTAAGGAAGAGAAAGGCACTCCTAAAAATGGGGATGGGCTGGACAGCTGGGACAGGACTGAGATTTTGGTCAAAGCTTCCTGCCCTAAGCCTGGAGACCCTTTGCAGATCATGCTCATCACACCCACCTCCTCTTGAAGATTTTGTGGGGCTTTCGCTTGAACTTTTGTTTCATAGAGGCAAGTGGGAGAAGCTTCCATCTCTATGCCAACTGGCTTCTGCTACTGTGATAATCTCTGATACCTCTTTCTCTATGCCATACTCAACTACCACAGAAAAGAGAGACGACCTCGGGTCAAACGACTCTATCTGAGCGCCTTCCTGTCATACATCCATCAGCAACATGAAGGGACCTTAGACAGCACCCAGCCCTTGGATGATGATTATCTCTTTCTCCATCTTCTCTGCAGGTAGATGTTGTTCCTTAGAAAGAGAAGACACAGACCAGTTGTTACTGAGCTTCTCCTAGGACCCTCTCCGGAGCCTCACACCTGCCAAGTCCATCAGGGGCCAGCCTGGGCCTACTGCTCTTCTTTTGTTAAACCTGAGCACTTCGAGGAGAAAGAGTACACTGAAGCAAGCACGCGGAACTGGCCAGCCAGCTGTCTACTCTAAGTCGGAATTTTAGAGAGCAGTCCAGGTTGTGAGTAGGGCAAGACTTTCATAGCTCAGGGGTACAGGGTTTCCAAATGGGGAGTTGGTGGGCAAAAAGGGCAAAATTACAGGAGCAGAACATAAACAGAATGAGTTAGCCATAATGATTCCTGAAACAAACACATGGTTGCAAGGTGGGCATAGCAACAGGTGGTCAGAACAAGGTAGCCATAGCAACCTTTGGAGCAAAGCTTATTAGCTTTTTGAAACAAAGACATGACTGCCACACCTGAAACAGGCAGCACAGAGCCATTTGTAGTTAGGGTTACGGGGGCAGAGCTCAATCCTTGAGACACGGGTTTAATCATAAACAGGAACAAACCTGGTTTGTCTTTACTATAAGATAGCTTTTATGCCTAAGATGGAGGCAAGCTGGTTCTTTATCTCTTTTGCCTACCAATAATGAGGACTAAAGCCTCCCCAGAGCAGAAGGCTGGGAAAGCAAGAAGAAATGGCAGGGTTATATACTATTCAAGGCTGGGAAGAGAAAAGAGGGGGCCCATGAGAGCAAGGAGAGAACTGCATACCTCACCAACACCCCCTTTTTAACTTCCACATGACAAAAGGAGGTGCTTCACAGCTTAGGTGAGGACAAGGATCTAAAAGATGCCAGGAACTGATTGATCATCATAGTGAGGCAAGTGGTGTTAAACCTGCCTCATGCCCTGGGGAAACCAACAGCCAGCAGGGCTCTCCTCATCTCTTCAGTATGTGTCCTGCCAGGTTAAGCTACAACACAAGAGTGCTCCTGTCTCCCTCTCTCCCTTGTACCTTGGAAACAACAAACTGATAACAGCCATGGGTCTCAAACATGGGATATCCAGGGTACTCCTGCTTGCTGTCTCCTGCCATTCAACTCTCATGAGTATTCACTTGGAGCCCACTATTCCAGGCAGACAGATGCCTGTCACCACACAGGTGACACCAGGAAATGTCTGGTTTATAGTCTTCCAAAGCCCAACGTGCTTGTGAAGCATACATTAGCCCCGGGCTCCTCTCCCATACCTCACATAAAGCTAGGCAGTGGTCCTCCACAGCACCTTGGAAGACATAAGCTAATTCTCTTGTCCCAATCAAAACTACTAAATCAGGCCAACCAGCTTTCAACACTCTTGATTTTCTTTCTTCTCCTGGTGACTGGCAAATGGTACACTAACAAAGGGAGCAGCTACAGCCACCTCAACTGTGCACACCCCACAACGCCCAGTTTATACAGTAGTAAAATGAGGCCACCATCTGACAGTCAGCCTCAGCTATAAAGATGACTATTATTTTATCCTTCCTGGGATAAACATGTGCTAAAGATGGCTTTTTTCCCCATGTGCTCTTTATTGAATCTGCAAATACTGGCCTTTTGTGATGCACTCACAGAAGTTTGAAAGACAGGTAGGGAAAGTCAAGGGCAAAAGCCTCTTCTCCGCTTGTACCTCAGGTGAAGGGTAAACACTCCAGTCCCAATGCACAAACCCCACCTCAAGAAGATTAGCAACTGAGTTCTATATCCAGCCAAGTTATACCTGTGACTGTGAACACAATATACAACAAAGAAGAAGAAGAGAAAGAGAAGGAGGAGGAAGAAGAGGAGGAAAAGGAAGAGGAGAAAAATAATTTGCCTGTGCTTCAAGCTGAATTACAGATGGTCTTAGCTCAGGACCTGAAGTCAGGCATAATTTCCAATGCTGAAAGACGTCCCCAAATCTCTGACTTCCAGGCATGTGTTCCTGGCAGGAGTTGGGGTAGAGGTGGAGGGTGTCTGCAGATCACAGCTCTCTCCCCTTTAAAACTGCTTTTCAATTACACTTTCATTATGAATTGAGTTCTGCACTGGCTGCTCTTCCAGAGGATCTGAGTTTGATTCCTAGTACCCACAGGGCATCCCACAACCACCTATAACTCCAGTTTCAAGTGACACAATGCCTTCCTCTGGGCTCTGTGAGCACCAGGCCTGTGGAGATACAACAACCATACACGTGAGCTGAAGAAGTAGTAGTAGATGTAAGAAGCATTTCCAAGGAACAGCATAATCTTTAAATAGCAATATTACAAAGTCACAAACAGTTCTGAGTAGCGAACTACTGCTCAGGTGTCCTGCCTATCCAGGACACAGCTTGAGAAGAACAAAGAGCATGGCATGGTGACAAGTTAAAGTCTGAACTGTTTGCTGCCTGGAGGAGTACAGCAGCCTCTACAAGGATCGCTTGGGAAATACGCTGCAGCAGCTGCAAGAGACAGAGTCAAAGCCCACTTCTCTGCAGTGATGAGTGAGGAACCACCTCCACTACTCAACTGTCTGTGTGCAGCAATGCTGGAGGAAGAGCACAAACCTTCAACAGAAATGGGATTGCTTTGTCAGACAAAACTACTGTTGCCCTGGGAATCAAAACTTGGTTTCCTAAACTTCCCCTCCCCCCACCCCGCCCAATTTTTTTTTTTAAATCTCGAACATAAAAATCTGCTGGCAGATTCTGTCCCTTTCTAACAGAAGTCTGTTTCATTTTCTGAGATCTGTTTTTATGAAATGAGCTCCCTCACTTAAAAAGGTTTCCTTGGGTTTCCATGCTTTCCGTTATTAAGGACAAATGGCTTTGGCATGATCCTCAACATTAATGCAAATAAACCTGCTCTTTGACAAACACGTTAACTGAATCAGATCCCTTCTATCAAAAAGCAATAACCAATCGAAATTGTGCTGTTTGACTCTAGCTTTTCATACTCTCCTTTGATGCCCTGATCTTAAACACAGGCCTCCTCCATGAGGCCTTCCCAAGGTTGACACCTAGAACAAAGGGAACAGTGATGTGAAAACCCAGTCCTGAGTAAGAGAGACAAGGAGCACACTTTAAAGCAGCATCCAGCACCGCAGGTGTCCACACTGAAAGTCAGAAACCTACAGTCTCAAGTGCCAACAGTAGTAGTTGAGGCAGAGGGTCGATGTGTTGCCACAGAAGAAAAACGAGAAGCTGAAAGTGGACCATGGACCTATGGTTCATCTGTTGGAAGCAAAATGGCCTATAATCATGCTCCCTAGGGAACAAATGCTAACGAATCAGGAAAACAGTTTCAGAACAAAGAAGATAAAGATCCTTCAACTACTAGTTTCAGAGAAATTACTGCCTAAGTCAGATGGGGACAAAAGAAAATCAATGAAGTGGCTGCCAACACAAACCTGCATTTTCCAAACTGAATCACAACAGAAAAGGAGGCTTTTCTGCTTTACATACCTCAACATGGTCTAATGGAAGATGAGGAATAGGGTAGAACAGCACCACTGCTCCCTGGCATTGATGCCAAAGCGTAGAACAAACTTGTAGTTAGTAAAGCAACTGGGACTGTGCCGGGGCCTTGCTGACGCTGCAATAAGTGACCCAGAATCACCTGTAAGGGCAGTTTCATCCAGCATCCACTCTACTGCTGTCTTGGAACCAAGAAGACTTTTGGGGAGCTAGTCAGTCCTCTCTGGCTTCCTCACTAAGTAAGGAGCAAGAGAATGAAAGCAGCACTTCTTGTACTCTAATGAGTGGGCAAGCGGCCGAGCCCTTGTTAAGTAAGGCCTGTGATGGGAGTGGCATGAGGTTCTGCACTCTAGCATGCCTAGAGCTGACAGGAACTGCTAGTCTGCAACCTGGGCTTCCAGGAGCCACAAATTACAAGCATCTTCAAGTGTTGTGCTTCATGGACACACAAGGGATTATCACATCCCTAATTAGTTTCACATAAGGCTAACTGACCTAATTTACCAGCAATTAAACACACTCCAGATGCTATGCACAAAGGCCAAGTAGATACTATATATATATCCCAGGCCTTTGCCTGTCTAAAACAGATATATCTTTCACAAAAGCACAGAATAAGGGCTGATTCACAAATCTTATGCCCCTAAAAATGAGAGGTCACCAAGGTCCAGAAGCAGTAGCCATGTCTCACGTCTCATGGGATACAAACGCTTTATGAAAGTTCCTTCCAGTCCCTGTCGTCTTGACCTTACTCATGGGGAATGTGTAAAGAACACATTTTGTAAGTGAGGGAAACGAGGTTCTGAGAGGGCGAGTCATTTTTCCAGGACACAGAGAGAGTCACAGTCTACTCCCTCAACTCTCCTGCAAGCCACCAGGCCTTATAAAGGGTTAAGCTCCAGGACACAGTTCACAGGACACAGCCATGAACACAGCTCCTGTGGCCCGCCAGAATCAGATTTGCAAGCTACACTGGCAATCTTCTCAACTTCCTGCTAAGTCCCTCTGCTCAGCCTGCTGAGCCCATGTTGAGAAAACAGTGTACACAGGTGAGATGATGAATCATTAAACCAACAAACTAAAGGTATGCAGAGAAACATGCGGGAGATGGGAAGTGCAGTAACGCATGGTAATCTGCTGAGGAAGATGCCAGTAAAAAGTGGTAGCGAGCATTACTGTACTCAGGGCACATATGGAAAGTCCACTGAGTGAGTGAGCTTAACCTGTGGCACTTCACCTGATGCCACAGGAATGGAGTGAAGCCAGGTGCTTAATTCCCAGAAAAGGCTAGAAGCAGCTTAAATGACACCACCTTCAAAGCTCCCTCCTCCTCGTTTTTGGCTAAGACCCTGAATGTTTTGTCTACAGTAACACACGGTTTTATGACCTGAGTTTGAACTGTCCCCTCCAGACTCATGTCTAAGTGTTTGTTCACTGGCTGATGGCATTGTTTGTGGGAGGTTGTGAACCTCTCAGAAGTTGGGGCTAGGTAGCAGAGTGCACCAGTAGGAACAGGTGTTTGGAGGTTACAAGGACTCTGGTTCTAGCCTCTCTGTGGCATGTGGACAGCCACTGCCACGAGCTCCTGCCACAGACCAATCTACTATACCACGTGCATCCCCCTATGATGGACCAAACCCTCTGAACCAAAATCAATCTTTCCTTGTATAAGTTGTTTCCATCCAGTGCTCTGTCACACAGAGGCACAAGCAGACCCCATACATTGGTTTTGTCTCAGCTTAACACAGACAGCGACAGATAACTCCTCAGTATTAGTAGGATTCCAGTGTTTGGTAGGTACTTTATTATTTTTTAGGGACATAAAAGTAAACTGGGTTTACCAAAATTCACTGCACAAAGATAAAACTGCCATAGTTCAGTCTTTTAACCTAGTTTAATCACCCAAGTGAGAACTCAACTACTAAAAGCAAAGGATCTGTCATATGTACCTCCATCACGGTGTTTATAGAAAAAAAAAAAAAAAAAAAGACTAATTTTGCCCAAGTTGGAAATGCAGCAAAAGTTCCAACTTGTAATTCTATAAGCTCCCAATCAGCAAAATACAGTGTTTGCTGTAATCATTATTAGACCAGAAAGGACAGGAGGTGTCAGTAACCAAGTGTCAGTAACCAGCATGGCCCCACCACACAGCCCAGAGTCCCCAGGTGTCACCACTTACAGAAAGAGAGCGACAATGCGTACGGAGGCAGCGCCCAGTGATGGTATGGCCGGCAGCTCGTTGCTGTTGAGGTACCTGTGAGAACAAGAAGCAAGCTGTCACTTAGAGTATTTATATCAGTAGTTAGAAATCACACACAGCAATAGGAACAGATCAGTGCTGTAGTTAACCATAGTAAGGCTAAGAGGAGCTGTGAGAGAAAGACGAGGCATTTAGAAACAGTTTTTAAAGGGAGACAAGCCACATTAAGTCAAAACCCACTAAACACCTATCACACCCCTGGCAAGAAGTAAACACAAACAGGAACTATGTTCTGGCTTCCCATCAAGCTCAGAATTCAGACTAACAAGAGAAGTGAAAACAGGCCCTGATGCAGGTTCTAGCCAAATGTGTTTCCGTGACCATCAACAGAAATGATCATGATGAACTGAAGCATCACAAAAGACTCGGGAGATAGGATGAATAGATCTCTCCTAAATATTCTGGCCCTGTGCCTCAGGCAAGGGGCAATGTGAGAATGAGAGCAGGAGCCTGCTCACTCCAGGGTGGGCATTCCAGGGCATCCAGTGCTCCTCCTCTGATGTAACAAGGGGCTGGACTCACACCCTCATCTATTTGAGGTTCTAGCCGAGCTGGACTTGGTGACGTGTGAAGAAAACAAACAAAAATAAGTGTACCACACTTCAGCAAACAGATATTTTGAAACTCCTCTGCAGACAGGATTCACTCTCCAGAACCCTGTCCCATTACGATGGTCTAAATCCAGATTGCCACAGTTAATATCTTTTAACGGATGGCAAAGTTCACAAGCCAAAGCATAGCCTGCCTTGCCTGCCCCCAGAGGCTGTGCAACCTAGCCTCTTTACGTGGGCATGCATGGCTAAATCTGGGAAGAAAATCCAAAGTCAGACTTACACCTTAAGAAACCTAAGACACAAAGTTTAGGCTTCTGAGGAGATCAGCTAAAGGAAATAGTATTTAACAAGGGGAGTGAGGAGATAAAAATTGGTTATCTTGTTCCCAATTTCTTAAGGGAGGTACATCTCACAAAAAAGCATCTTACTCCATCTGGGGACAAGACGACAGAAATGGCAGCTGTATTCAAACAAGTACATGGTTTGGATACTTGTTTGAATCATCTGGCTGGCTGCCATCTTTTCAGAAATGAATAGAAGTGGTGGGGGCCTGAATTATCCCATTTGCTTTCTTCAGTGCCAAAGTCAGTTAGGGATGAAACTTGGCAATTACTGACTGTAGGACACAGAATGCCTGTTCCACTAATTCCATGTCTGAAGCATCTGGCAGGGAGAAGGCAGGTTTGTATCATGTGGCAAATCCTTTCTCCACTTAAAGAGCCCTTGTTTGTGGAAATAGACAATTAATTACTTTAACAGTCTCTTATCTGACTGCCCCTTAAATCACATAGATCCTGCTTCTCTGTTATCTCTTCCTGCCCTGCCATTTCCCATCCGTGTGGAGGCACTGAAAACGCCCATCAGTCCTAATCTCAATGGGTAAATCTTAGTGCCAAGTGGTGTGCTGATGAGTAGAAATGACCCCCACAGTTTATCAGAGCAAGGAAGCTGCTGGAGGTCTGCTGCCAACAAGGCATCCAGCAGAACTTTTCTCTGAGAGGCTCCACCCAGCAGCCAATGGAAAAAGATGCAGACACTTACAACCACACATTAGATGGAGCTCTGGGAGTCTTATGGAAAAGTTAGGAGAAGGACTGAGGGACCCAAAGAGAACAGGGAGCGTACAGAAAGACCAACAGAGTCAACTAATCTGGACCCCTGGGGTCTCCCAAAGACTGAACCAAAGATGGAACATGGGTTGGACCTAGGCTCCCTGCACATACACAGTAGATAAGCAGCTTGGTCCCCAACAACTAGAGCATGGCAGAGGTTGGGGGGTGGGGACTCTCCCTGAATCTGTTGCTTGCCTGCCTGCCTGCCTGCCTGAGGATCTCGTTCCCCTAAATGAACTGTCTATCTTCAGTGGTTCAGTGGGAGAAGATGACCTCAGTAACCTTATGTGCTGGGGGTGTTCTGCATAAGAGGGTACTGAAAGTAGAGCTCATTTCTTAAGTTTTACTGGAAATGAGGATGGCAGTGATAGTAACAGTAACAGCAGTAACAGTAGCAGTGATTTCCTAGAGACTGGGGTGGGTACCACTCCAGGAGCTTTTCCAGGTATTACTTCATCTTAGACACCTAGATGTAGGCCCCAGGAACATCCCAATAAACCAAGGAAGCAGCCAAAACACTGAAACATGAAGTAACTGGACCAAGGTCACCACAAATAAGTGACAGTGGCTGAAGGAGGGAAGCCTCAAGAACTAGACTCCTAAGTTCTGCTGCTTTGTAATTACAGCCCACACACCAAGCACTTTAGGTAATTCCATCACAGCAGTAACTCTGAGTCAGAGACCAGCAATGGGTATTCCCTACATTATAGTAAATGTAAGTCCTTTTAAACACCTAACCTGGGGTCATATGACCAGTGCAGCACAGCCAGGAGACAACAAATCAGAAAGCAGCAAGCTCACAGGCTAGGAAGCATGAGACAGGCTTGACCACTCAGAACCCCTCAGGTAATAGCAAGGTTGCCTTATTTCCTGCCTGCTTATCATAACTTGATTTGGAACCCGAAACAAGGAATACAGGATTCCCTGCAGGTGAGAAACCTGGTCTCTGGCCAGCGCTGCTACGCATGGACAATCACCCCACTCCATACATATCACAGAACTAAATGAGCGAGGAGAAGGGGCTGGCTAGCACTTCCTATCTCCATGAACCTGCTGAAAGTGGCTTATGCAGGAACAGCATACCAGGGCTAAAGATTAATGGCAAACTGTATGCCTTGATGAGCAGCCTCAGAGCAACAGGCTCAGTCAGAAATAGCAGGCTCTAATTTCAGCAGGGCTGCCTGATTTATGGAGAAGACAGTTGGAGCCCAAAGCACAGAAACTAACTGCATGGCCAGCTCACTTGTAGATCATTTTTTACTCTAAAAAAGAAAAAAAAGCTAGTTCAGTGTCAACAGCTAGCCCCCACTATTGGCTCCCCAGTTATTTGTCGGGCCGAAAGGAGAGTGCAATCCTCAGAAGGCAAAAGCATCAAACTCACTCTGAGACATGAAGAGCTAGGTGCCAGACTGAAATAGAGACTGGTCAAAAATAGCACTGGAGCACTGCAAGAAAAAGGCGCTCTGGGTGTACAGCAGTCTCCATGAATACAGAACTTTTAAAGATCAAGGATAGTGTGAGATGAGATACTTTCACTCTCTAGGGTTATATGTATGCTTCCATTCTTCATGACCTGTGCCCTAGCAACTCCCTGCTGACTCTGCCCACCCCTCCCACCCCCAAAACTTTACTTCCACTCAAAGCACTACAAATCTTCCTGAAATGTCTGGCTTTTATAAACCTTTTCCTGATGATTGAAGATCAGAACATGAATCACAGCCCAACCCTGGAGCTGGAGAAGGTTTAAGTAGGGTCAATGAGATACACAGATTGACTGACCCCAGGACAAAACCTGGAAGTGGGATGCTTCCCACTGACCCTTAAGGTCAGTTGGAACGTTCTGATCCTGCAGCTTTCTCTCAAGTCTTCCATTTACAAGTAGTTTGTTAAAGAGAATATTACATGTTGTAATATACACAGTGTCATAAAGGGATGCTCACAGTACAGCATCATCATTTATTAATCAAATTTGGCTTTAACAAACAATATAAAACCTACCTAAGAAATAGCTGTGGGTTACAGTGGGGGGTTTTGTGCTGTATTAATTTACCAATGGCTGAAATGGACACACAATAAGAATTGCAAACACTCCAATGTAGAACGTGAGAATTCAGTCAAAAATAAAGCAAGCTTTCTTCCACTTCAGGCCCCGCTCTCCTGGAGGAAGCTCCTCTGACAGTTAGAAGAGACTTGCATGTTTCTGTCTCACATAGATCTTTACATACTACACACATGAAGACCTTCTTCTGACCAGCAACAGGGTAGCATTTTGCTGACGTGAGAGGTGAGGCCAAACTACTTTGTTCACTAATTTAGCCAACTGGCCCTTTGTAGACAGAATGGGTGCTTTAGGCTATTGGCTGTTTCCTAACAGAGATGGAACTGCAGTCCATAGGAGTTTGGATAGTCATTTCTTACAAGGAAAAGAAAGAATCCATTAGTGCTTACGAGCAAACACAGGTCTTAAAATCAAGGCTCCAGTTACTGGAGAATAACACTGACTAAGGATTTTCCTTGGTAAGACTATGATACATGCAGCTGGCTAGATAAAATTATTTTAGTATAATAATGCAGGATATCTTCCCTTAGAATCCATGAAGGATTGATCCAGAACTCCCTGCAAATACCAGAATCTGCTCGAGATACTTATAGAAATATATACAGTGCCTATATGTAACCTGAATGTGTCCTGTGTGCAATCATCTCTAGATTACTTAGCATACCTAAAACAATGTAAATGCTAGGTAAACCGTTAATTATACTGTATAGGACATAAAGACAAGGAAAAAGGACATCTGTACATATTTCAGGCATGTGCATTTTTCAATTATCAGTCAGAGATTGGCTGAATCCACAGATAATAAATCCATGGATATGGAGAACCAAGTTAATGATCACATATGACAAGAAAGGCGAATGATGAGTGTGTGTCCAGCTCTGTCCAAAGTCTGAGTAACACACCAAGTCCTTCAGGAGTACACTCAATTTCAAATCCACCTCTAATGAAACAAAGGCAAGTTACCAAGTAGCAGAGGCAGAAGTTGGAGGCATGCGGTCATACAGCATGGATTGTTAAACCACAGAGAGCTCGATTCTTCTACTCCTTACCAATCAAATGACCCTCAGCATGCCACTTAACCTTGCTGTACCTTAGTCTCCTCCTTCTAGAAATGTAAATAATACATGTACCAGAGTCGCAGGGCTTTGATAGGATCCAGGAGAAATAAATCTAAAGGTTCGGGCTGTGGATACTTACATGGGAAATACTTCTCAGTCAGCACTAATAGCATGAAGCAGTCTGTCACACACTCCTCAGTATTTAGCCTTCCCTTACAACCAGCACAGCCCTCTGCACCTGTTCTTGTTCATGCACACCAGCAGGGGGAGGGAGGGAGCAGCAGCATGGGACAGAGCAGAGTTGAGCCATAAATACCTGGAGGCAGGGCTAGCTCCCTTACCCTCTCCAGGAAGCATTTAGGGCAGTGGCCCTGAGCAAAGCAGCTTAGTAGCAAGCACTCCCAAGCCACCCGCAGTAATGTGATCCAAGTGCCTTTTCATAGAGGACTGTATAAATAGCCCTCTGATTATACAGGACTCAGTGTCCAGCACTCCGGGGTAGGGCACTCCCTGGTGGGCTTTCCTCAGGGTTGTGAGCAGTGAAGACTGTGGCTTGGAAGCAGCTGCACATGTCCTCCAGGAGCCTCCAAAGGGCTTGCTTTCTTCTTTCTTCCCAACCTACAATGTTATGTGGTTCTAGAGCCTCTAAAATTAAACCACTGCTAAGCCACCGCAATTCCTGTGCCTGCCTTTGGCTCTGAAGACCGCAAGGTTTGGGAGAACTGACTTGAGCCCAGTTAATTTGGAGCACTAGAGTGCTGACTGTGGGCTGTGTTCTTTTGTTTTGGCTTTTTTTCCCCTTCCATATTTTAACCTAGTTCCCGCCACTCACTGCTGGTACCTCTTTTTAAGTCACCAGGATTTATCAGAATTCTCTTAGGGAAAGCCCCAGGTCTCCACCACTGAGAAGTTTGTTATGCTGCTCTGGGCATGATGAATTCAACTCAACAACTCCTACTACAGAGGTAGGTGGCAGTCACAGTGGCAAGGATGTGTTTCTACGCAACACACTCAGTCCGGGAGCTGCAGAGTTCCAAAGGCAGGAAGGAACCACACATCCACATCAGCTGGGAACTACAACAGGACTGACCATGGGTCACTATGTCCATGTCACAGAAAGGGGAAAAGGACACTAAAGAGCCAAAACACTTGTGCAAGAACAGATCCAGAACTAGAATCTCAAATCTATCACTCTTGCTACCAGAACAGCTATTTCCCCACCAGGAGGCCTTGCAGCCATGGAGAACAGGGTGGTCTGTGGTACACTAGGCCCCTTCCTAGCTATGGGTATAATGGAGACTCCAGGGGGTGGGGGGAAGAGGTCAAGAGAGTAAAACCAAATGAAAGTAGAAAGCTCATGAGCAAGGAACATCTATGTAGGGAGATAAACACAGAAAGTGCTCTCCAGAGCACTTACCGACATGTCTGAAAGGCAGGACACTGAATCTATTACCAGGATTTAAAAATAAAGGTCAAAACAAATGTGACACACAATCCACAATGAACAAACTCAAAAGTCCAAGACAAGATAGATTAAAAACAGTGTGGTCAAGCCATTCTGGAATTGAGAAGGAAGAGAAAACACCAGAAACGTTGACTCAGACTTTTCATATTTTGCTTATCATAGATTTTTCTAAAACAGTCATCTTGACTTTTTGAATGTGATGTCAAAATATCCATTATCTTGGACTGTAAGTCTTGGCGCCCTTGTGACATCAGTGCCTAAGGACAGGTCCTAGCTTGCCTCATCCTAGTCACAGACCTATTTTTGTAGCCCACTTGACTTAGAAGAGTATCTGGCACAAAACAGACACTCAAATAAGTATAAACGAAAGCCTGTGATGTCACAGGAAATGGCATAATTTTAATCTCTCCCAATAATAATCTCTGAGAAGGACAGAGAATTTGAACATGTAATAACCTCAAGAGTTAACAACAGCCTGGACCAAAGCAAAGCACTGGATTATAAAATCAACTGGCTCCTGGTAGCCTAAGCTTATCAATTTGGAAAACTAAGACTGCCTGAACTGTGTCCCCTTCCTCAAATCAGTGTTGAAGCACGAACCTCTAGGACATCAGAGTAGAGATATGTTTACAGACAAAGCCTTTAAAGACTACGTTAAGGAGACTGAGGCTGCAGCTTGGTGGTAGACTGTCTGGCTAGCATGGTATCACATGGATGGATCCTAAGTGATGTGACGGGTATCTTTACAAAAGGAAATCTGGATGCACCACAAGAAACCAAGGATCCATGTACACAGAAGAAAACCCATGAGAAGACAAGGTAAGAGGCAACCACCTGCAAGCTAAAGAGAGGGAGCTCAGGAGAAGACAGTCCTACAGGTTTCTAGCTCCCCAACCACAAGGAATCAACCTCTGCTGATGAAGCCAGCAGCCTATGGGATTTGTTACTGCAGTCTTGGCCACCTTCACATTTTCACCCCCCAGCCCCGTCTCGCTGACCTCATGGGCAAATGAAGGTACAACACAAGCCATTTCCAAACTCCTTCCAACTCTGCAGTTTAAACTCTGGAAGTCTATGTTTTGAAAAAAAAGATAAAAAACATAAAATCTGGCCATGAGGAGAGGGAATGCAGCTGTTTTGCAAACTTTATCAGTGAATAAAATTACGATTTCATCAGATAATCTGCTGCAATAGAACTAAGACCTTTATCAACTGCCTGTAGTAAAAATGTGTAAGAACTTAATGATTTGGTAAAATGCCTATAAGAGAATTTGATAATGACTTATGGTAATTTATGTAAATATTCATAAAGAGGATAGAATACATTCAAAGGTCTAGAGGGCTGGACAGGATGGAAGGATCAGGTGGGGAGGAGGAGCGGAAGTGGGGTTGAGGGAAGGAATGTGGGGAGAGCCAGTCAGAACTGAGCGGCATATGAGAGGGAGTATGGGAACCCAGTGCAGCGGAAACTTCCTAAAATATATGAAAGTGATCCTAATAAAGCCTGTAATGAAGGAAAAACTGTCATTTATACAACAAAATATTTTTTAACTGTGAGAAGTAGTGAGTAAGCCAGATATAAATCCATAAATACCTATAATTCTAAGCACTTGGAAGGCTGAAGCAGAAAAATTATGAGTTTGAGAACAACCTGGGCTACACAGCAAGACCGTCTTGGAAAAAAAAATACAAGGAAAATGAACTATAATATACATTTTGATTCTAAAAGTATATGCATTTATGTATGTAGCTTACAGCAAATAATCACGATAACTTTGCACAACTTACGTGACATTTCTGTAAAGTTGCTATGGGGCTAAAATTCTTGATAATCCCAACAGATGTATGGAAGCATAAATCTTTGTTATTAAAAGAATGTCTGGGGCCTGCATTAAAGGACACTTAAGAGGCTCAATGACAGTGATGCTTGGCTTGCTAGGAGGTACACGGAAGAGGAGCCTCTATTGCCCATGCTTTTATGCCAGATTTGTGGAAAATGCAAATGGTGGGCTGGCACCAGGTACTTCTGCTGACTAAACTATTATACCTCTGTGGCACCTGTCAGAATGCACTGGCACAGGGGTGTTCCCCAATTAGTCAACAGGACTTTCCATCAAAGGGCACACTCTTACACTCCCATTGAGCAACCATGATTTCCAGTAACACTATGCCTACTGCACTGTAGCATGCCCTTCATAGAAAACACAGCCTACAGCAAAGGGAAAGAAATTTAATATGGTACCCCTTTACCTATGAGGGCTACACTCCTCAGCCTCCATGGGTACCCGAAACTCTTTTTCCATACAAAAGTCAACCATAGTAAGAGATTGACAATAATTAAAAGAACACTTACATAATAAAATTTATGTGAATTTGATCTCTTACACAAAATCTTACTGTATTTTTATCTTTTCACTTAAAGGAATCGCTTCAGAGCTTCTTTTTGGCATATGTGTTTTGCGACCATTACTAGGGAAACTGGCATTATGTGAACACAAGCATCAATCCATGTCTGACCACCTGATGAGTTGGCAAGTGGCATGGACAATGTATACTATCTGGATAAATGAATGATTTGTGACCTGGGCAAACAGTATGAGATTCCACCACACTGCTCATAATGACGTACAACTTAAGCTCATGAATTCTTTATTTCTTAAATTTTCCACCTTGTATTTTTTTTGGTTGACTGTGGGTAACCAAACCCATGGGTGAGAAGATCATCCTAGTGTCATTGGTCAGTGAAGGCCATATGCAAATGTTACTTCCTATAAGTTGAAACCAGCCACCCAGGAGAGTGAGAACAGAACAGTACGAAAACATTTCCCCAAATCTTTTAGCCCTCCACCCCTGTAGGTTTAGGGGAACACTCACACTTCCTGCAGATTCGTCAAGTCCTCAAAAGCAGCAGAGTCAATCTCGGAGAGTCTATTATAACTCAGGTTTCTGGTAAAAGAGAAAGTGAAAAGTACTAAATTGATAATTGACATTTCAAAGACCAAGAAACCTTTCCTCACTCACCAAGTCCCTCAGAGAGAGACCTACATCCTCTGCCTAGTGACCTTCCCTCCTGGGTACTGTTTTAGTAACAGACACACTGAGCTTTATACACACCTCTCTTCTCGCCTGCTTCAGTGCACACAGCATGCACAGAGCAAGGCTGGGAACCTGCACTTCCAGAGTGGACTCAAGCAGACTTCCAGTACCAATTGGCTACCCAACACTGAAAAACTAACATGGGCCAACCCTAATCCAAATGCTTTGTACTGTATCAAGTCCAGGGTCACTCAGTTTTAACACTGCATGTATTGGGACTGGAGAAATGGTTAAGAGTGGTCACTGCTCTTGCAGAGGACGTGAGTATCCACTACCTACAAGGCTTGCAAATACCTGTAACCCCAGTTCCGGAGGATCTAACACTCTCTTCTACTATCTGCAGGCTCATACATTCTATGGTGCATATACATAAAGATTTTTAATTACATTTAGGGAGAGGGAGAGAGAGAGAGAGAAGTCAGAGGACAAGCTGGTTCTTTCCTTCCACCACGTGTGCCTTTACTCTCTCTAAGCCAGTGCTTCTCCACCTTCCTAATGGTGCACGCCTTTAATACACTTCCTTATATTGTGGTAACCCCAACCAGAAATTATTTTTGTTGCTACTTCATAAATATAATTTTGCTACTGTTATGAATGAATAAATAATGTAAATATCTGTGTTTTTGGATGGTCTTGGCAACCCTGGTGAAAGAGTCATCTGATACTCCCAAAAAGGGCTGTCACCACAGGCTGAGAACCATACAGCAGGTCCTCAAGGACATTCTTTTATTTGTCTGGGTTTTCAAGACAGGGTTTCTCTATGTAGCAGACCTGGCTAACCTGGAGCTCACTCTGTAGACCAGGATGGTCAGCCTCCTGACTGCTAAGATTAAAGGCATGTGCCACCACTGCCTAGCTCCTCAAGGACATTCTCAACGGCTTTGGTTGTTTTGAGAGAGGGTCTCCCTTGCTGGCCTGAAACTTGCTATGTAGACCAGGTTAGCCCAAGAACTCAGGGATTGCCCATCCTACCTCTACCAGAGTTAATGGAGTGCACTAACATGGGCCAGCCTTGATAATGTTTTTAAAATTGATATCTAACTAAAGTATCAACATCAAGTACTAGTGAGATAGAGAAAGAGATGGGGGGTGGGGGTGGGGGGAGAGAGAACCGGATGTCAGCACTTCATAGTCTAAGCCAGTAGTTCTCCACCAAGGGTGATCTTTCTTCCTCTCTCTCTCTCTCTCTCTCTCTCTCTCACACACACACACACACACACACGCACAAACACACACACACACAGAGCAATATCTAGAGATATGTTCAGCTGTCAGCAATGATAGAAAGCAGTACTAAGATCTGGTAGATTAAAGCTGCAGATGTTCTCAAATATCCCACCAAGCATAAGCAGTCAGTGTCCCACAAGCAGGCACCCAGCACCTCAGTATTCATTCTCCTCAGACTGAGAAATATTAGTCTAAATGAGAATTTAATAAAAAAAAAATTAGGAGCACAGACATTTAGAAAACAAACAGATTCAGAATCATTACTGTTTATGAACACAGGGTGCCGTACCATCAATGAAAAAAAAAAAAAATAGGAATGACAATCACAAGAAAGGAAGCCAACTGGTGGGGACACATGCTCTTGCTAACCCCAGGCAGAGAAGCAACACAAGTGCAGTATTCAGATAATAGCACACATCCTGTTCAGAACTGGACCTCTCTCCCTCTAGTGCCTAGGGCAGACAGCCTTAGCTGCAGACAGAGCAAGCTCAGCATATTCAGTCAGCTCAGCTTCTTTAACCATATGCTGAACACAAGCCAGGCTAATCCATCAGGAACAGAAGCCACCACAGGTAATCAAGATGGGCTTCACTGTTATCCAGTGCCTTCCCACAGAAGCCCACCCAGGCCTGTGGGTACACAAGAGATTAACATTTTTCATCTTGGCTATTAATTCCATCGGCATTAATGCCAATTAACAAAGCTACTAGTCATAAATGGTAAATATCTTTTAAACTTACTCTGGAGACATTTCAATCAATACTACCCTAGAGCTGATAGCCATTTTACTGTGAACTCAAAGACATTCATCTAAATAAAAGTCAAACTGCACTTGAAACTAATGGCCCATCTGTGTTCATGGCACAGGCTGAATTAAAAGCAATTTGTCCAGAGATTAAGTTACCATAAAGATTGAAGGTGGTAATTTTTAAACCACATACTGAAGTCAAGTATGAACTTGACTGTGCTTGGGAGGTATTTATTAATGAGAATGTAGACATTAACAGCTTAAACCCGGGAAAGAAAATCCAGTTTGAGAGAATTCTCTACATCATAAAAGACTGCCTGGACTATTGTTTTCTGCTTTGATCAGATTATTATACAGGGTATGGAGACATTGTCTTTGGGGGGGAGGGGTAAGGAAGCACAGAGCTTACATCATCACAGGTAACTGGCATGGGGGAGCTGAAGAGAACTCTCAGAAGCCACAGAGCAGGTAGAAGGGCCAGCAGATTGGGCTGCTGACAGACTGATGGACCGAGACTAATATTCTAGTTCACCCACCCTCCTTCACAGGCATTTACTCCTTTGATCCAGAGACAAGGGCCAATGCTGACATCAAGCTTGGCTTTCAAGAGAAGCTCAGAATCTGAATTCTTTCTTTTTTTCTTTTCTTTTTTTTTTCCGAGACAGGGTTTCTCTGTGTAGCCCTGGCTGTCCTGGAACTCACTCTGTAGACTAGGCTGGCCTCGAACTCAGAAATCCACCTGCCTCTGCCTCCTGAGTGCTGGGATTAAAGGCGTGTGCCACCACTGCCTGGCAAAATTTGAATTCTTATGAGAAAACTTTTCAGTTCCTAAAATTTAAAAAAAGGGGTGGGGGAGGGGAGCCAAAGACAGGTCAAGCAAAACCTCTCTGCCAGCTGCTGCACTTGGCCTGAAGAACACCAGTTTAGGTTGAGACCTGGACTCCAGAAGGTACAGCCTCAGAAGGCACTGGTCATGGGAGGGGCTGGGACTCAGCAAGCTTTCTACAGTTAACTGATGGCTTCATTTTCAACACTATGAGATAAAATCATGTCTCTCCTTTCCCACACCTCACATATCCATTAAAAGCCATACACTCAATGCTTTGTTTTTTCTTGGAAAGATAATATAACTAACTTTCAGAAATGCTAATTAATTCTGCTTCTTAGAGCAGACTGAGAAAAGAACCTTTACTGACACTGTCATCCAGAGCTGAGAAACACGAGGACTTTGATACCAAGATGCCAGCGATCAGCTACAAAGACAAGACATTAAGTGTATTAGCCCTCACTGGGTCAGTCTGGACAGTCACTGAACCAGAAAAGCCACAGACCAACACACGTGCCAAGGGACTGCCTAGAAAAGGCCATTCTCCCAGAGCACCTGTGGGCAGCACCAAGTGAAGGTGCTACAACTCACAGCCCCTGGAACTGCTCCTGTCCCCAGACAGAGCTACTCTGCCTTTTAAGTTTGAGAAGTGGTCCTGACTCTGAAGAAACTGAGTCCTCAAATGCATTACCAGGAAACAGGGAAACCATGTTAATTCCTCCATGGAAATCTAACAAGGAATAAAATGGTCATAAACATCGGCTAAAATACAAATTCCTAATACTGCTTGTTCATTGTCATAAAATGTATATAACCATTTGTAAGTTGCTGCTCAGTGGCCACATACACATGCAGACACACCCATCATCACCACAAGTATCAAGTTTTTCACTATAAAATTCCCAATCCCAATTTCCCTGGAGATGCCAGCTATCATTCTGTCTCCATAAGCTCTACTCTAGGGCTACATGTAAGTGGAACCACGGACATGTGTCCTTTTGTGTCTGGCTTATTTAACTTAGCACAATGCTTTCAAGGTTCATAGATAAATCTCATTACATATGTCAAAGTCTCATTGCTTTTGAATAATACTCCTTGATATGAACAGCCTGCATTTTGCCTGTCTGAGGATCAGCTTGTTTCTAGTTTTGGCTGCTATAAATAAAGCAGTTATGAGCACAGTGTGTCTTTTTCTAAATTAAAAAAAAAAAATAACAGACTTTTAAACCATTTGTCCTCTATAATTACTAATAACACTCATTTTCCAACATTAAAAGGCATACACTTAGCCCACGAAGCCAGCAGAAAGGAGTATGAATTTCTTTCCCAACCCCAGAACAGTGAAAGGGTTAACTACGGAGATCTGGTCCTCCAGGTGGCAGCTGACATGCATGCACATCTAAAGCATCCCACTTATTTCAAGGAGCATGGCTGCCCCTTCTTGTCTGACATCTGAATGGGTCCTCAGTGGAGGGTTCAGATTCTCCTGTCAAAACAATCCATCTGTCAGCAGGACACACTGTCGAAAGTACTTCTGCACCTTTCAGTAGCAAGGAGCTCACAAGGAAAGAAACCTCGGGAATTTAGTCCCTGCCAACTGCAGCTTTCACTGAGCACCATCAGCCATTGTCACAACATAAATCGCCCCTGTTCTTGTACAGAGAGCATGCAGATCTTCAAACAATTGAACCCAGCCATAGACACTTTTTTCAGCTAATCTGCTGAAAGATGGTCGTGCGGCTTACCATTTGCGGAACACACAAGAGGCAGGGCTGCGGAGAACAGCTCAAGTTTTATTCAGGCGTGTCTGAAAAGCACACTGTTTAACAGGGCACGACAACCCTGTGCTCACTAAGCATGTTTCCCAGCAAGCTCCCCCCAACCCTACCCCCCCCCCTAGCCCCAAAGCCAGAGAATTTCAATAGCTGAGAGATCACTACTATGATGAACACCATGGCTAACCATGTGGCCATTCACTGAAACCACTTAATAGATCGGAGTATGAGCTCAGCTCCTCATCAACCATATTGCAAGTGCTCAACAGACACATGTGCACTACATGGAGGTGAGCACATCAGTTATTACTGAAGTTTCTGATGCTTCTAAGTCATGATACGATCACTATTCTAACTGAAATGGCAGCTAGAAGAAAGATGGATGTGAGATGTTAATCTTAGGGGTTCCAGGTGGAGTGCTTGCCTGGCATATGTCTGACCTGGCTGACCCCCAACACCAAGCAGAATAATGATAACTCAGGGCTGTGGGAGAGTGCTTGCCTACTACTCAAGGTCCTCTGGTTGATCCCCAGCACTCCAAATCTGTGTCCTAATAAAACAAGAGCTTTGTTTGAAATGTACAGTGATATTAATAAACTAATCCAAGTCTTTTTTTTTTTTTTTTTTTTAAAGACAGAGTCTTAGTAATGTAACTCAAGCGGTACTAAATAGCTGAGAATAACCTTGAACTCCTGATCTTCCTGCACCTCTCAAGTGTTAGGATTTGGGTATGCACCACCAAACTGGCCCCAGGTTCTTCTCAAGCAAAGTTCTTAACTATCCCAGCAGGAAATCCCAAGTCCCTAGGAAGGTGACTCTAAGAAAAACTGCTCCAGTGTAATGCTATAGGCTTAATCAGTATTTACATAATCTGACCAGCACCTTCCTGGATTATAGGCTGAACCACATGTTACAAACTTGGCAAGCATGCTTCAAAGTTGGCAAACAATAATTCATTGACTTCTTGGAAGCTGAGGGACAAAAAGTGCCACTTACTTTCTGAGCAAGCTGTGGTGAGGAAGTAACTTCACTTCATTAGACAACACGATTAGCATTTGATCCCCCCCCCCCCAAACAAGCCTCTACAGGCAAACTCTCACAGTGAAGCACAGCAAAAGGCATGGTTCTGGTTCTCAACCTTAACAGATGATAATTCAAAGCAGAAGGCGTTGGTCCTAAATCTGTGAAAGTATTCCCTTCTGAATGAGGTTTCCCTACGCAGTTTGGTCTCCAAGTGAGTATACTTCCCATTACTCAGCCCTGGCTGAGCTCCTGGACTACACAGAATTTTGCTTAGTTTAAGCTTTCAGATATTTGCTCAACTGAAACTCAGCAAAGAAGGAGAGTTAGAGACAACCCAATGGCCGACTTCTGAGTACCAGAAGGTACCCAGAGCTAGCTCAGAAAACTCCTTTTTCATGATACTCTGGCCATTTGTCTCCTCTTCAACTTCAGAGCTTGTAGTGTTTGTCACCCATTACAGAGGAAATTGCCTGCTCAGAGTCAGGATTGTTCCTTTTGAGAATTCTAAAGTGCAAGAGCTATCCAAGCCACATGAGCCCTGCGCATTTAGGACTGTATCTTCTGTGTATGGACCTTCTGGGGAATAACACGACACACAACAACCTCTGATGAAATCACTGTTATGGCCCCTACTTCCATTTGCAAGGTTTGTAAACACAGGAAACACTTTTAAAATCATAGACAACACATGACCTTATCTCTATTTCTAATGTAGATGCTTTCCCAAACCCACAATGAACAGCCTATTAATACACATCATATTAAGAATGATACATTTGCCACTTAAGCTAGAATCATCTATCTGGAGCCCTTACCCAAGGGTCCTCGCTCAGAAGAGCATGCTCGCTCTTAAGGAAGCCAGTCATGGAACCCCAGAGCAGAGATTTAGGAATAACTTCTGTGAGTAAGGAAATGGGAAGTGAGCAGTGTCCCAACAAGATACATACCACTCATTCTGTGTTTCTGCTTAATTCAATTTCAGAAAGTCAGTAATGGTTTATTTCAAATTCTAAAAATGCTACACAGACCATCCTCCTTGTGCATAAGGGAGGCCTAAAAGGTTACTCAAAAGAGAATCTAACACACAGCAATAACAGCTCAGCCATTTAAGGATGCGAACACACCCACTCCTCTTTAAATCAAGTCAGTTAATTAGGGTGGGCCTCTAATTTTTAATAACTTAAAAAAAAATACAATCTCATGTAGCCCAAACTGACCCTGAAAGTGCTATATCCAAGGATGACCTAGAACTTCTGATTTTCCTGACTCTCCCTCCCAAATCCCGGATTACAGGCATGTATCACCACATCTGTTTTATGCAGGGCTAGAAAATCAAACTTCATGTATGCTAGGCAAGAACTCGAGTGAGTAGCATCTACAGCCCGGAGCCTCTGAATTCCAATGCCAACTAATGCTGCTCTCTCTATAACTTCAGAAGGCCTTGAATATACTCTCTACCCTTAACAGTATATACATCATTCCCAAGGTTAATCCGATACAGACATACACCTTTTTCCTCTAGTAACCAACAATAATCAAATTCAACAAATGTTTGAGCATATGTCTACCATGAAGACTTCACTCTAACTATACATGTACATATGCTGGCATATGCATATGCATAATATATATGCTATATATATATATATTCATGTATGTATGTATGTATGTATGTATGTATGTATGTATGTATACCCACGGGGCTGGAAAGATGGCTCAGCAGTTAAGACCACTGACTGCTCTTTCAGAGGACCTGAATTCAATTCCTAGCACCCACAAGGCAGATCACAACCATCTGCAACTCAAGCTCTAGGGCATCTGGCACCTTCTTCTGGCTCTGGGGGCACTGGACACATGTTTTGTACTAACATACAAGTAGACAAAGCACCTGTTCACATAAAATATTTTTAAATAAATAAATTCTGACATAAATTAGGATAAGATGTTATCTGTTGTCTGAAGATTACAACTTACTGATCAGGTAGGACTCCTGACCAAAAACCATAACCAAATGGCTGTCAGAAAGAATCTCACAGAGGTACACTAAAAGTTGCACACAGGCAGACCTGAGCCAAAGCTGAACTGCTGAGAAATGTGTTTGTTTCTGATTGAACAGAAAAATGATTCCAAGCAACCACATGGCAGTTTACAACCATTTGTGGCAGTATTCCCAGAGGGATATGATACCCTCTTTGGGCTTCCACTCACACTGCATGTGGTACACAGGCATTCTTGTAAGCAATATACCCGTGCACATAAAAATAACAAAGAAAGAAAGAAAAAAAGTACGTTAAAACAAACAAAACAAGCACAAACTATTTCCCCAAGGAGTATGTTGCAGCTTCTCTTGAGAACAATCACTGTGCGGGCTTTTCTGTACCAGCAACCTCTCCATTCCTGACCCTCTGTCTTCCAGAGCCCACTAAATTCATTAGCAGCATCTGCTTAGCCCCTAGTTGACTCTAGCACCCCTGGGATGGGCATATAAAGTCCAGAAGCATCCAGGGCAAGGAAGATCTGCTGTGATGGGAATGATTTAAAAAAAAAAAAAAAGCAATGCTGAGGCAGAAGAGATGAGAAGGAACTTGTTTTCTGGGCAAGAGTCCTGAGAAGTAAGACTAGGGGAGCAAGAGAGTAAAGCAAACTGCTTAAGACACAAAGCGACCAGAACCTCATAGAAAGGAAAGGGCAAAGAGGAGCCCAGAGCTTCCTGGCCCATCCAACAAGCAGGTGAGTCAATGGTTGTTCCTATCCTGAGCTAATCTCACAGCCGAGACTCTCCTAAGTGTCAATCACAGAACCACCCAAGTCCCTCCCACAGAACAGAATTACTTGTTCCTCCCCGTAAACATTTTAACCTAAAGCACAGGACACCCAAAGTGTTTCCTGGCATCACCACAGACAAACAGCATCTGCTTTCTGCAGCACGCCTTACAAAAGAGATTCCAAGATCTGTTTTCCTTACAGAATTATTGCTTGGCCAAATAGAGGTGATGTGATTGGGATTTTTTTTTATTATTTAAGCATACTTGGTAGAGGCTGACACCGTGGGGAAGCCACAATTTCCCCATAATAGTCACTTGTTAAACATGGTCTATGTACCATTAACACCTACAAATGAATTAATTCCATGATGGTGCACTCCAGCCCATGATTGCTGTGGTTGGTGGGCACTTTATAAGCCAAAGGCATTCATTTGAGCATTGGAAGACTGTCTGTCACAGACCTGACCTCGCACACACAAATCTGTCACCAGAGTAGTGTGACCATGACCACCGAAGCAGCAAGGAGGTACCAAGGGCCACTATTTGATTTTACCATTATAGAAGGGTTCCAAACAGACTTAGAAGCTGGAGTGACAGGGAAGCAGTGTCACAAGTCTAGCCCCTTAGAATTGCCTTTCCCTGGTCTATTATCTCTACAAAGAAATCATAAATTCACTCTCCCAGAGTCTGAATTCTACTGGGCTTGGAAAATTCATTACTTTCACAATAGTCACCCTTGGGCCATAATCTATCTTTTGAAGTATAAAGTATGATTCCACTCAGAGTTGGGCACTTCATGACCCCAAGATGGCCACCAGACCCGAGAACAGACAGTGCTCACTTCTGGCCACTTACTTAGAAGGTAACAATGCTCCCAGGGAAAGGGTGGAGAAGGAGCTTCCAAATGCTCTACTGAAACAGGGAACGGACTTTTGCCTCTAGAGCAACAAAAATCAGTTGGGCAAAAGAGACAGGACATGAGGGACTGAGAAAAAAGAAGTATTAACCTAGTGAATAAATTTGGAATCCTAGCCGGGCAGTGGTGGCGCATGCCTTTAATCCCTGCACTCGGGAGGCAGAGGCAGGTGGATTTCTGAGTTCGAGGCCAGCCTGGTCTACAGAGTGAGTTCCAGAACAGCCAGAGCTACATAGAGAAACTCTGTCTCGGAAAAAAAAAAAAAAAAAAAAATTTGGAATCCTGGGTTCTCCAATCGCTTCGCAAAATCCCAAGTGTGAGCGCTCAGGAGACAGTGTGTTTTCTGAGCTCACAAGACAGATTTAAAATTCACCACTTACGGTATGCATAGGAAGATGGAAACTGGCTACCCTGACAGACACTTCTGATGGGCCACAGAATTTAGCTGTCAACTCTGGTAGAACCAACCACTACCCACAATGCTGTGACCAAGCTCCTGTTCCAGCACCTAAAGTGATCCTCTATGTCATACCCAGAGTCACATCTACTTGGTTAACAGTGAGAGCCATCAGAGGACAGCTCTCAATGGGCAAATAACCATCTTGGCGCAGCTCTATAAGGGGCATCCCTGATTAAGGGGCCAAGTTCGACACCTGTCTTTCTATGCATTGGGAATGAAGGCCCCATGGTTCATCACTTTCTCTGAGTAAAACAGGAATTCATCAGAATTCCTCTCTCTGGACCACCCCATCACGCCACCACCATTACACACCATCCGAAAATAAACACCAGTTTCCAGCTGCCTAGAACCAGGAAATAATTTTTTATAGTTTTTGTTTTTAAACCACTGGTTCTAATTCTTTTTCTTCTGCCATAAACCAGTTGGGGAAAATATTAGGGCAAAATTTCCTATCACAGAAACAAACAAAACAATAACTTGATACTCACTTCTTAACATGTAATAACCAGGAGCTTTCAATATTTATTTGTTCATTCATTCATTCATTCATTCATTGTTTTATTTCCTTTGGGCAGAGTTTCTCTGTGTAGCCCTGTCTGTGATGGAACTCACTCTGTAGAACAGACTGGCCACAAACTCAGAAATCCACCTGTCTCTGCCTCCTGAGTGCTGGAATTACACCCGACTATTAAATTTGATTTGATTTGTATTTTTTCAAACTACATTATACGTATGTGTCCGAAGATGTCAAAAGAGGGTGTTCGATACTCTGGAACACTACAGACAGTTGTAAGCTTTGGGTACTGGGTGTAACCCGGGGGGGGGGTCCCACTGGGGATAACCGTGTGTGTGCTGAGAATTGAACCCAGAGTAGCCAGTGCTTGTAACCACCGAGCCACCCCTACACTCCTCAATGTTTAAAGTAAGGCGTTAGAAGGATAATTTTAGGCAAACATGCCCTGGGTTATAAAGGAACAATATATAATATGCTGCCTAGCTTCCTCCACTAAAAAGGAAGAAGGAAACGAAGTGGTGTGTTTTAAACAAACACATCTGTACAAACTGCAGCTTACCTTAGTGTTATCAGCCCCTTGTCCCTCTCTCTACCATATAAAACGCTTTAATAGGCACAGGACACAGTGAGTTTAACAACTTTCCCATCCTGCAACTTCCTATAAGGAAAACCCTTTCCAGTAGACTGTGAGCTGCCCTTGCTTACATGTGTCCTTGCATTTTTTAACCACAGTCACACCTGCTGCCTGCTACCATCTCTATGTGATATCACTGTGAGTCTACAGAAAGCCCAAGCAGCAGACTCTGTAACACAGTATAGAAGCATGTGTTTACTAGAATTTACCATGGTGCTCCACATTATACATGGATGCAAGTGTAAGGTATCTGCAAACATTATTTCACAGATCAAGAGTCTCCCCTTCTTGCCTACCCTAAACTTAAAACTGGAGATTACTCAAGTACAGTGAGCAGAACTCACGAGTAAATCAACCAAATGAGAAAAAAGAATAGACTCACAACTCCATAAGCAAGCCCCATCTTCTGCATCACAGGGAGGCATGGGGCTATCTAGCTAAATAATGAAGACACAGTTCTAAGAGACCAGCTACATGGCTAGCAGTTAACAACTTTATTAACTAGCTTGTAGACACGGGATTTCATTCTGTTCATTTTTCCACGGAGCTTTGCACAGTTTCTATGTGCTATGGGATGACTAACTGAAGACAAAAGCCAATTTCCTTTCTGCAACAGTCAAACATCACAAGACACTAGGAACATGAAAGACAGCCCACAGCATTATCTTCTCTGCTTGAGAAACAGGGGCAGTGGAAATCACTCTACTTCTGGTGCTGACATCCCTGACAGATACAAAGTCAGTGTCTGACTGAACGACAGTATTTCAGCATGCACCATTCAGATTGCTTTCTTCTGTCCCAACATGGGCCTGCCTCCCTTTTCACTGACATTGCAAGTGCAGAGAATCAGATGACACATGTCTGAGACCTCTCTCCTCTAATACACTAAAACTCTACCATGCAGAAAGGAAAGCTGGCTACAAAACAAGTATTTGTTCTTTACTTGTTCATCAGTGAGGCTTACGGTAGCATGTCACTCCTTCTCCACTTGAAACTTACTGTTCAGGCCGGGCAGTGGTGGCGCATGCCTTTAATCCCAGCACTCGGGAGGCAGAGGCAGGCGGATTTCTGAGTTCGAGGCCAGCCTGGTCTACAGAGTGAGTTCCAGGACAGCCAGAGCTACACAGAGAAACCCTGTTTTGAAAAACCAAAAAAAAAAAAAAAGAAACTTACTGTTCTAGGTCATTTGCTCTCAAAAGACAGGCCTTCGAGAGTTGATATGACCAGTCAACTCTACTTGCTACCTTATACTTTAACCGAATGATATGCCACTACTGTACCTATGGGCTAGGACCAGCAAAGGTATTTAGAAGTCCTAACAAAATTACACATAAATGATCCCCTTTTGAGATCTACTTAAAGGCAAAATTCTAAGAAATACAACATATGTACCTGGATACTTGGCATCCTATGTATACAAAGAATAGTAGACCCACAGATCTAGATACTCTATAGCTACTGCATGCTAGGAGAGGCAAAATAGTCAATCCACAGAGCATCTTCCCATCTAAGCAGAAATCAAAGCCCAGGGTCTCTTCAGATGCAGACACTCATGAGGTTGGACCACTGACGCTCTGCCCTATGAACAGCTAGGACTTCCATCTACAACTTTCTGTGTGTTAACAGTCCCAGTTCTACCAATCACACCTTTTCAAAGATGGTATCAAATCAGAGCTGCTGATGAGCCTGCTTACCACGCTGCCCTACATCAAGTGACTCTAACATGACTACCCTGGCCCATAAGCACTGGAGGATAGAGAGGTGGCTCGATGGATAGTTCACACTGACGAGACCAGCACTATCTTCAGAAGTGTCAAGCTAGCTCTGTCCCATAAGAGAAGTGTGGCTGGGATTCAGACTGTGTACTCAGAAGGCATTTACTCAGCTGAGCTCCATATCTGTATACCAGACAGATCTATACATGCTTTCTTACCATGATTCCACAGCACTCACTCTTCAAATTCATCCAATGTCATTAAAGGTATTCTCAGCCCAGGTCGGCCCAATGACTGCCAAACTGCAAACCTGTGTGGGTGACTACCCTCACTTGCAGCCAACTCAACCATGATCAATAAGCCAAAGTTGAGTTGAGATCAGGCAAGGCTTAAGCCTGCACAAACACAAAGAGAAAACCATCGACTCTCAAACCCCAAGAGCCAGTGCAGAAAAGCACCTGCACAAACTCGTCAGGGTGGTTTATAAGGTCATGAGCACCTGAGAAAAGATCTTTTATTCCTAAGAGCATGAGACAAATGGTAGGCCTGTCACACTGCTGGTGTCAATATTTATCTAAGGCTTGGGTATTCATGATGGTATAAAACCAGGCACCTTTTCAATTCAGCCATTCAGATAATTTGCCACTACAAAGCCCCAAAACAGAGATTCATTTACAGCTTGAGTTTCTTTTCTTCATGGCCATACAGGAGGCTGGTGGTAGGACCCACCGTTTATGTCAGGACTAATCCCAGCAGCTTGAGAATAATGCTGTATTTCAGAACTGCCAATATCAAATGTCACTGCACCTGAAGACAATAAAGAGGCAGGGAAGAAAGGCAAAACACCTGCTTTCTCCCCTTCCACAGCATGCATGCTTTCCGTCCTGGAAATGAGCAAAGCTCTGGGCTTGCAGTAAAGTAACCGAACCCCAAGAGTCACGCCTAGCACCCCCTAGGCACTACCCACACCACATCCATCACCTCAGTCACCACCACTCACAAGCACAGCAAGCTACCCTCACCTGGGCTATGAAATGGCCCCTTTCCATCAGCCTTGGTTTTCCCAGACTCCTTTCTCCCTTACCCTTTCCCCATGACCTCATCCACTCTGACTCCAAATGAAAAGCTTATCACAATTTTTCTTCCCCAGCAAATGACAGAAGAAATAACTACCCCATCAATATCAGCTTCAAGAGGCTGTAGGGCCTCTGACCACTGTTGTGCATGGTGGAAACCAGACTCACAATGGCTATCTCCAAGTCTCTTGTGACCCAGAGTCCCGGGTGGATGCTACACTGTAGCTCCCTCAGTCAGTCAGCTCTTTGCTATTCTCTCAAAGAGACACACTGCACCGGAATCAAAGTACTCAGGAAGGATGGCTCCCCAGGGACAGATTATACAGAGCGCCTGCCTCAATCTCTCTTGTAGAACTGCTAGGAAGTGGCACAGGGGCAGACTTCTCAAGCCCACCCTTTTACCCAAACTCTTTTGATGTCCCGAATGTAATGTGCTTCCCAACTGGGGAAGCACCCCCACCCAGCACCTCCCTACGAATCTAGAGAGTCAGTGCAGCCTGATAAGATCAATTCGTTCACACATCTCATCGGTTCAAAGAACCCACTCCCTTCTTCCTGCTCTCACAGAATGTGTCAGCCAATGGAGAGCTACCACACACTGACATTCCTACTCTGCTTCAAATACACTGCCAAGTGTACTCACTGGATGAGCACACAAATTCTCTACCCCAAATGGAAACAGCTGAGGGTGTGGATAGCTTTTTTTTGTTCTTTTTCTTACATAAAAATACACCTGACACTTAAGTGGATAGTGTTTCCTCATGCACATTGAAGTTAATCATTTACAACCAACTAGCTTTCATCAAGGATCAAAAAATTTGAAGTTTGCTTGTGCAAACACTCCTGTGCTTAACAGCTGCCTGCTTAACTGATGGCTCTGTTGCCATTAGGAGCAGGTAGTACTTCAAAGTGCTGTTTGTGACGCCAGACATACCACTACCCAGGTTCCTGGGCCTGAAGGCCCTCCCTGCACTTGCCTCTCAGAACAGGGCTGTTGTAACTCACCACTAGGACAGTGCTTTGCTGCTGAGGCAGCACTGTAATTGTGCTTTCCTGTTCTAATCTGGATCCTCCAAACTGCCAGTCCCCAAAGACATCAGGACAATGGAGCAGAGCTAGAAAAACCACCATTCAAGAGACAAGTTGCTTGGGCTCAGAGGACCTTTCTTATCCCAAGAAGACATGCCTCTGCACCTTATCACCCTTCCCCCTCTCCCCCTCTTTCCTTGGTCTCACTTAAAGTCACTTTCTGTCATTTTTCAAAGAAATGTTACAACCAGGACATGAATCCCAAAGTGTGCAAACGATGCCTTCTCCAGCCACCACGTGAGTGTCTTCAACAGGCTAAAGAATAAGAGATTGTCAAAGAGCTGCTGGCTGTTATTTCACCAAAGGAAATTAAACTGAGGATATGAGTTTGCTGCACTGTGTGGGTTTATGAATCCATCATAGGTGCAAGGCAGCATAAAGGTCCACCTGAGCCTTGTTAAAGAGATTAACCATTAACCACCACACACTTCAACAGTGTCCCCGACCTTCCCAATGCTGCGACCCTTCAATACAGTTGTGTTGTGGTGACCCACCCCTGACCATAAAATTATTTCCATTGCTATTTCATAACAGTAATTTTGCTAGTCATGAATTGTAATGTAAATATCTGTGTTTTCTGATGGTCTTAGGTGACCCCCGTGAAAGGGTCATTCAACCCCCAAACAGGTCTCCACCCAAGGAAGACTGTCACCTCCACTCCCCTTACATCTTTTATACCTCACTTCTGAAAGGACTTTCTGCACGTTGTTGCAGGGAGTCTGGAGAAGATGAAAATGAATCTAGTTCTTGACCTGGGGTGTAATAAACAACTAATAGCAGAAGCGGTGTTTTAAGAAACAGAGCACAACAAAGCAGCCAAGGGCCGTGCAGAGCTGGTTTGAGAATAAGTTAAACAACTGATTACACATCAGCTGAGTTCGGGCACGCACGCTTTAGAGGAAGGCCCACACTTAAAAATCCAAAGCAATTTCCTAAGGCTTTTAAAATACAGGTCCCAGCCCACAATACCATTTCTTGAAAAGATCCCAAACCAACCTCAGCCTGACACTTTTTCTCTGCTTTCCTGCTTAAAACAACAAAAACCCCACTGTATGCCATAGCTTCCTTTCCAATTAGAAGCCACCAGAGCCATAGATTTCAATTAGCTGTGTCAGTCCATCTCCTGGACCTGCTCAAGTTCAATCTGTACTCCCTCCCCCAGCTTCCGGTCCTCACCAGGCACTTCACACCTCCCCATTGTAAACCTGTCCAGAGCAATTATCCGCCTACCTTTGAGCAGCCTCCGTATGGCACTTCTGCCTAAATTTATAGCTACTTGGTTGGCAAAGTAGGCTTGCCCCAAAGTAGAAGAGATGGTCAGGCCCAGAGATGGGTGCAGATGCACAGCAAATGTCAGCAGGCTGCAGAAAATCAAGTCCCCCAGTCTGTCCTGGCAGAGGCCGGCACTGATAGTTCCTCTGGACTCAGACACCTAGAGTCCCCACAGTAACCACTGCTTGGCATTACAAAAAAGGGGCAAGTCACTAGGTACAGACAAGTCACTCTTCTCGGACTTTGTGGTGGTTCAGCAGCCAGACACACAGTAGGAGCTGTACTTGGAATTGTGAATGTCATCTTTTCCCAGGCTAGTTAGTAGTGATGTGTGGTCTGATCTTTACTCTCTCTGCAAGCAAGACACAGCTCCCAGCAACCAACAAAACCAAGCATTGTGTTGCTAAGCTACAAGTTACAAATAGCAGATACATTTTCAATTTAGTGTTCCCACTCACCATGGGTTGTAGGATATTACTTTTATGCATTAACGGGCATTTGTAATTTCTATTTGTATTTCTACCAGAAGACTCCAAGAGTTCTAACCCTGAGGACAAACCTGAGAGGAACATCCCTACCTGAGAAACAACCTAAACATTCCTTACCCGAGATCACACTATTTTTCCTTTTTAAAAACTGGTACAGATTCTTCCTAAATAGCCTAGGAATCCCCTCCAAACCATGTACTTTCAATATGCCCCAGCAATTCTACATGTGCTGGGGAACACGTCCAAGATACATAGAAACCTATACTCTCACACAGAAACTTACACAGAAACCTTCATGCCAGATTTTATGGTACGGTACATGCCTGTCATCCAGCACCCAGGAAGCAGAGGCAGAGCTACAAAACAGGACTTGGCCTGGTCGGGGGAAGTTCATAACTGTGTTATCCTTGTCAGCCAAAAGTGGGACAAACAAAAAACCCTAACCCCTGGGCATCATCCATCCTCCTCACCCCACTCTACCTTTAAAACATCTGAATAATGCCCAGGGGTGAAGAGCACATGCTGCTCTGACAGAGAACTGGCTCAGTTCCCAGCACCCACATCAGAATGCTCACGACTGTCTGCAACCTCAGCTCCAGAGGAGCTGACACTCTTCCATCCTCTATGGGCACCCTTACATGAGAGTGCACGCTTGTGCGCACACAAATATCTTTTTTTTAATGAGCAAAGAAGGAATGATACGTACAATATGTAAGAACTCTGGAAATATTAGGCTAAGCAAAGGCAGGTAGCAGGCATGACAGGTCAGGTACTGTATGTTTCCAGTTACACCTAACACTCAAAAAAAAGGCAAACCAACACAGAGAACTTGTAGAAGCCGAGGAAGGCTGGAGACAGGAGCACCAAGCAGCATGAGGTTTGGTGGTGGAGCAATTAAAAAGAACCCAGAATTAGCGGTGACAGCTGCACAACTCTGGACCTACTAAACTCAGAACCTCAACGCATGAACGGAGTGTTCAAACTCTCTCTCTCTCAATAAAGCTGTTAGTTAAAAGAAAAAGGTAGCCAGGTGCGGTAGCAGGCCTTTAATCCAGCATCTGGAGGCAGGGGTAGGCGCAGCTCTGGGAGTTTCCAGGACAATCAGGGATATAGGGTAAAACTCTGTGTCAAAAAAGAGAGAAAGAAAGGGGGATGGCTACAGAAAAGAAAGGAGAGGAAGGAAAGGGGAAGGGGAAAACAAGGGGGGAGGGGAGGGAGGGGGTAAGGGAGAGGGGAGGGAGGGGGGAAGGGAGAGGGGAGGGAGGGGGGA
>JADRCH010000017.1:1079495-1110470 GCA_019843965.1 Rhynchomys soricoides
GGAAGGGAGAGGGGAGGGAGGGGGGAAGGGAGAGGGGAGGGAGGGGGTAAGGGAGAGGGGAGGGGGTAAGGGAGAGGGGAGGAGAGAAAAAAAAAAAGTCCTGCCAATTTGGGTCTCAAAATTCCAGACTAAAAATGCTGCCTCACTTCATTATCTCTCTCTCTCTCTCTCTCTCTCTCTCTCTCTCTCTCTCTCTCTCTCTCTCACACACACACACACACACACACACATACACACACACACACACACACACAGTACAAATAACTTCAAACTCTCATGCTAGAAGGTACAGGAGAGTCCAAGGTACCCACATTTATGATGGTAAACCCATGATATTTCCACCACTGTCCCCTTTCTGCTTCTGGAAGAACACACTCCAGGCTCAGCCAATCCTCACCATACAGAACCTGAGCTGGAACTGATCCTTCCTCCCATGGCCTCTGGATTTTGAAAGGGCTTCTTTCTTTCTTTCTTTCTTTCTTTCTTTCTTTCTTTCTTTCTTTCTTCGTTTGAGTAATTATTTAATAAGGATATAGAAGGCAGGGCTCCCAATGGCCAGCCATTCAAAAATGTAGAACAGACCAGAAGGCAGAAGGAAATGTCAGTGCATTGGGGAGAAAATAAATTAGTCATATTAAGATTAGGATCTAAGCTCTCTCTGTGGTTGGGGCTGGAGGTTTTAGAATAGCAGCAAGCTGGTTCTCAAAACTTCCCTCCAAAGGAACGCTTGGGAGGTGCAGCTGTTCATTCTGGAGTAGGGCTGAGGACCCTCTGAGTGGCCAGTGCTTCCCTCTACACAGGTGGGTACCTAACTCATCCTTCACAGTCAAGGGCAAGGTCGGGGACACCCCAGGCAGCACCCCAGCCAGCAGAGACCTGTTAGCTGGAAGCCCCGGAGGATACTAGCCAACATCAAAGAGACTCTAGTTGCTCCCCTTGTGCAATAAACTCCTTTTACCCAAGCCCATCCACACTCCCAGAGTACAAAGTCCCTCTGATATTGGCAGCCTTCTCACCCTGACCCTTTTGGCAAGTGCCCCTCCGCCTGGCTGTTCATTAATACATAATCAGAACATTAAAAGCATTGTTTCACCTTTTAGGGAAGCTGAGGCCAATTTAACAAGATAGTGTTCCTGGGGTGGGGAACCACCTTGAGCCTGGCACAGAATCCAAAGACACACAGAGAGACAGGGAAAGGGTGCAGGGTACACACTTACAAACACACAAGAGTTAAGTACTTCACAAGACGTTTTTGGTATTACCACATGGCAAAGGGACAACATAAAGAAGTTATCTCACCACAGAAATCGCCTGGTGTTTCTTTCCCCTTAATCGTTTTAACACCAAATGACTCCTGGCTTTACAGGAAGTGGTATCTTTGTGGCAGAAAGACAAATGACCAAGTGATGTCTTGCATCCTGCCTTAGAAATGTCTGCCCTCAGGGCTCCAGCCTTCAACTTTTACTTTTCAAATCAGACACAATGACAACTCACTCTAGAGACCATGTTTACTGTGCTGAAAGCCACACTCCAAACATAGGCTTGTCCGTAGAAGGCGGGCAGCTTACAGTCCAACCTTGTTTACGCTCCAAGTAGGTTTGACAGAAAAACCACATCAATTTGTTTTAAAATAATTTCCATTTGCTGGAAGCTGTTCCTGAAGGGTTCTCGGCCACGCTAATCTGCTCTGATTCCTACCAGCTGTAGGTACCAGGCGCTCTGGCCACAGACAGGGTAAAGAGTTTGAGTGGGCTGGACTGGGTCCATGGAGGTTACAGCAGCCTGGGACCCACAGAGCCACTGCAACACCCCTCTGTGGAACACAAAAGCAACATGAGTCTATGAGAAAAAGAAAAAAATATCATGTCAGTTCGGGGCCAAAATTATGCCATGGCCACCAGGAACACAGCTTTCTACAGAAACTAGATCTGCCCTGGCTCAGAAACACCAGCTCGAGAGAGTCTGACAGTGGCCAAGTTTCAAGTCCACAGTTAAGGGCACAATGGTAGATACTGGATCGAACAGAAGAAAAGAAGAACATTTAAAAAGGAAGAACCAGTGAAAAGTTTTCAGCCTCACCATCCAAAGAAATGAAGACCAGGAGGGCTGTAAGGCAGTGCCCTGGTGTGTGCTGTACCACAGAGCAAAAAGCAGCCTGTGAGCTTCTGAGGGTGAGGAAAGCAAGCAGGAGCTTGGGAGCTGGTTGGAAGCCGCTTTCTTGGGGGGAGTTGTAACAAAAGCCTTAAGAATTTTCCTACTAAGAGCGACCTAGATGTGGTAACTCAGTCTAAGAACGAAGAACTATATAAATAATTATGTACAAAAGGATGCCCAGCCAACATTTAGGGTTTTGAAAAGCTTAGAGGCTAAATATCAGGGAAGGCTTAATTATGACTTAAGCCATACTATTTTACATAAAGTTTAACCATAGAGGAAATATTCATAATACTGAGTCTTTAAAACATAAGTTCAAATTACTGGTTACCCAAGTGACCAGTCCTGAAACCATATACATACAAGTAATAGGATAAGAACCAAGCAGGTTGTATTCATGTATTTAGAAATGCATACGTTCTCTCTCTCTCTCTCTCTCTCTCTCTCTCTCTCATTCAGAAACAGAGGCTATGAATTTGAGAGAGCAAGGGAGAGAACCGTGCACAGAAAGGATGGGATCAAGGAAAAGGAAGAAGAAAACTATTTAGTTGTATTTTTATTTCAAAAATAATAATAAAGACCAAAAAACCATAATTTGAGCCAGGTGTGGCATGGGGCTTAGGGTTATAATCCCAACACGTTGGAGACTGAGGCGGGAGGCGTGGGGTTCAAACCCACCCTGGACTGCGAAACATTATCATATTGTCATCTCAAAACAAAAACCTGTAGTTTGAAGCAGGTATTTAATTGCAACATTGATGCAAACTTATACAACAAAATGGTGATATTTATCACTGAATAATAAAGTCAAGTATCATTTCTTTTGCACTTTCCTTTGATTTTTTTTTATTACTAACATTTATTATCATATAAATTAAAAGTAATTGGTAACTTGTTGACTAGACTACGGCAACTTCGCCCAACCAACCAAAGTCAGAAAGCACACCTCCCCCAACTAGTTCAGGTTATCAGGTACAAAGGTCTCCCTACAGAACCCCAGCCCAAGATCATCAAAACCAACAAATAAGGCTGAGCCACCGCAGACCCATCTTCCCAACTGTTATCAACATCTAACTAATTGTCCAGTGAGGACTCACCTTGAGCCAGATCAGCAACGACTCCTCTGCCTTGAGAGGTCCTAGGTATTTAAGGATGGAGTAGGGGCTGAAGTATCATACCCAAGGGCCACACAGAAAGGGGTCAGATTTACAAGTCCACGAGGCCAGAGTCTGTTGTACAGGCCCTTAGAAATCTATGTTGCTACTTTGGCTTTGTCCCCAGAGGGTACAGTAACCTGCCCTGAATGTTTTATGTACTGAATCCAGTTAAGGAGAGCAATCCTTCCCTCTGCCAAGAGCAAAGAGGAAGAAAAATGACCTTGGCCTAGTCATGCTTTCTGTCAGAGGAGGTCTTAGCAGAGCAACCAAGAGCTCAAGCAACCAAAACCAGCTGCCTGGCGAGGGCTCAGCATAAACTGAGCAGAATAACCACAAGGGGAAGGGTGTCTAGACAGCCTTAGTCTAAGTGAAAAGCAACCCTCCCCAAAACAGATTCCACCAGGCATCCCCAGCAAAAGAGCAGATGAGAGACCATGTCAACAGTTAGGAAATACACCATAGGTGCCCTGGCCAAACACAACTCAGAGGGGAGCTGTACAGTCTGGCCCACCTGCCAAGGACAGCCATGAGGAAGACTCCAGCAAGGAAGCAGAGCCCAGGGACCCCACGGGGAAGACAGGTCCCAGGCAGTGCCTCCAGTGCCTGTCTGTCATCTTTTAAACTCCTGTTGTAAGGTGTTAAAACCTTCCTGTTCTAAATTTTCAACATGAGCACTTGGTAGAAGATGAAGAGGGCTGCCAAACAAATAGGTCAGTAGGAAATGAACAGATACACAGCCCTGGGAAGCCTGCGCTGCTCTGTCCATTTCTACTAGACTTAGAAAAGTAGAGAGAAAGTAGACCATGGGTCAGGATCTGTCTCAATCAGTAGACTAAAAACGCCTAACATACATGAAGCCCTGGGTTCAATCCCTATCCTTGAGTACAGCAGGTGCAGTAGCACACACCTGTAATGGCAGCACTTGGGAGTTAGAAGAGAATCAGAAGTTCAAGGTCATTCTTTACCACTTAGCATACTTGAGGCCAGCCTGAGCTATCCAAGACCTGCCAGAGAGGGAAGAAGGACTTCAATCTTTGTACATCTGTATCTGTGCTGCCTGCACACATTATGTGCCAGACTTAATGGTAGCTAGATTCTGTGAGGGGGAAAAAAAAGCATTAAAAAGAAAGGCAGTTTACAGACAAACAAGGTGCCACATATCAACCAAATTAACACCCTGCAAAGCCTATATGAGTACTGCAGGGTCTCCGAATGGGAATCCAAGTCAAAGAGACTATAAATGATAGTTTCCAGGGGAACAGACTCATTTAAGAAGGACAGACAGGAGTCTCAAAGACTGAAGAACCTTCTTCCAGTCATACACAGGACAAGCTGGCAGTACAGAAGCTAGAAAAAGCGTCACATGATAGCACGGGCAGATGGAACCAGCTAGGAAAGCACTATGATGCTCAAGAGTGAGTAGACAGCCTGTAGCAGGAAGTCTATTCTAATTTGTGACTCTGCAAAGACCCCTTGTGGCTTGAGAAGGAAGCAGAGAAGGCATGAGTCAACAGCTCTCTACCCCCACCTCACGCCTACACAACACAGAGAAAAGGTCCTTTTTAAAGTTCAATGTAAAATGTACCATATAAAATCAGCAACCAGCATGTCCCTCATTCTTTCCATCTCTGCATTCCTTTTTCTAAAATGAAGGGTTGGGGGTCATGGGTAACTGCTGGTCGCAGCGTTCTCCTAAGACCACATGTATTCCCCAGCACCACCCAGTCCTAGGCATGCCAAGGATTTCGGGCAAGTATAAACTCCATCAGCAAGCTAAACTGTTTATATGTTCTTGAGTTAAAAATACACCGCTCGGGTCAGCGTTAACACCGGGGCCTTATCACCGAGGCTGTTTGTGTGCTGGTTACACAAGCCTGGACTCTGACTTGCTCATCATTTAGATGAGCCTCAATCTGAAAACTGTCTAATGATACATCAGTGAGATTATAATAAAGCCACCAAATATACACACATTTGAGAAAAACACTTTCCAACCCCAAGGATACTTTACTGTTTATAAACAGTTTACTTTTTTTTGATCCCCAAGCATATAATATTGGCAGTTGCTCCAGAAACCAAAGAAACATGCAACAGGGACACAAACCACAACCTAAGAGAAACAATAAACAACAGATGGTAAGGTATATGTGCCTGCTACCACCTCCTCACCAAAGAGGCAAAGCTCAAACCAGCCCAGGAAGAAGTGTATACTCCAAAATCATATTTCAGACACCATTAATAAAGCACCAACTGTATACCAAAACTGGGTAATTTGGGCCACTCAAGAACAGAGGGGCCAGTGACTGGTCTCAGGAAACTCAGACCTTTAGAAGAACGCAAGGGGCAGGACCTGTCTTATAGCATTTTTTTTTCTATTACAATCATGTGCAAGCAGACTAGACTTCTAACTCCAGCTACTGCTAAGCCCTGACCAGTCCTTTACCAACCCTGGGCTTGGTGTATAAAACACCCATGATATATTTCAATAGAGTGATAATCAAATTAGTTAACATATGCATCCTGCTATAAAAATATAAACTGTTACAACTCTACGGGCTTCAACACTTGTTAGGCATTTGGCCTTAAACGAGCTCAATAAGGTGGGTACTTTAGTCTTCCTCATTTTAGATAAGAAAAACTGAGGCAAAGAGAAAACAAATTGTCCAAAGTCACTCAGACAAACAAGGCCACGTTCCAGGGATGCCGCTCTTAATCAGAACCTGTGACATGAAGCTCACAGATGATGTTCTTCTCACAGAGCCTGAATCATGGATGCTTGCTCTAGGGCCTTCTCTGGCAAAAGGGAAGCTGAACTGACTTAAGAGCGCAAAACAAATGTTTAGGTAACTCAAACTCTAAAGTCACACTTGCTGTGGCTAACGATTCTGAATAGCTGGTGTCTGTGATATTTCTTAAATGTCAGCTGCCCCCAAAACAAAGGACAGGGGCCCCAATAAGTAAGTTGGCTGTGGTACTGCTTCCAGAGATGGACATTCCATTTTAAGAATCGCAATCTCATGGCTATCATTCTGCTGGTTTCATGTTAGTTTTGTTTTGTTTTTTTAAAAACTCTGACTACAATTTTCCAACTGCACTGTAACTTTATGTATGCTTTTATGTTTCTTCTACATTTAAAAAGAACGCCGTTTCTCAACTTATAACTCCCAGATGTATCGTTCACGATGATTCATCTACAGAACAAGTGTTCTGAGACATCAGCTCCAAATAGAGGACGAACTTGGAATTCCCTTCCCTCAGAGCTAGAACTTGCCTAGAGCTGCTCTTCGAAACAGTTTGTTTTCAATTATATCTCCAAATTCTTTAACAATAACTGTGCAGCTTGCGGCACCAACACATCTGATTCTTTGAAGTGGTTCTCAAGCAGAACATAGAAAATAAGAGAGGAGGAGGAGGGAAGGGAGCACTTGCCATAATGTTTGTTTTACATCCGAGATTCTCTCCAAAGGTTCTCTCTCACATACAAGCAGACAAAGTCCTGACTCCAAGCTAAGAAACCCTGCTCCCCGCGCGAGGAGGGCCACTGTCACCCCTTCACCTCAATGGGTTATGAGGGCAACACAGATCCTACACACAGAGGTGACTCATAGCTAAACCCCACACCATGTGCCTTCAAGTCCTCTATACAGGCCGACCAGAAACAATCACAGTTCCTATGACTTTCCACATTAAGTGAGGTGAAAAGTTACTTAATTGGACTTAGAATCCTCTGGGAGATTAGACACAAATGGTAAAAACACGGTAGGTCACAAAAACGGCACTTATATTAAGCTCATGGAAGGGTAGGAAAATCATTTGGGCTATTGTGGACCTTAACACAACAGAAAAGGGCTGTCTTTTGATTTCTGTTTGTTGTTTGTTTGTTTGTTTAGACAATATTAATGTAGTCCAGACTGGCTTCAACTTCAGTCTATAGTAGGTGTTGGCCTTGAACTCCTGATTCTTCTGCTCCTCCTCCACAGTACTGAGACTTCGGGTATAAGACTGCACACATAAAAGGTGGCACACGTGTCACCTGTGTACATATGTGTAAGGGTACACACGCACATGTACAGGTCAGAAGACAACCTCATGTGTCATTACCTTTTCCACATAGCCTTTTCTTTTTGAGACAGAAAACATCCTCTCTAGTCTGTTGATCACTACAATGGTTGCCCAGTGAGCCCAAGGATCTCTCTGCCTGTCTCTGTCCTCCCAGCACCAGGATTTCAGGTGCAAACCATTGGGCTTGGATTTTGTTACACAAATTCTGGAGATGAAACACGGGATCTCGTGCATGTTAATAACTGAGCCATCTCTTTGGCTCTTAATGAGTTGTTTTTTTTTTTTTTTAAAGTGTCTTTTTCATTCCTAATTCCTGCTACACTTAGACCAAGAGGTTCAAAACACCGCTACCCTGCCTCCAACTTTACTCCGTTCAGGTTGCAGCCCTAAACAAAGCTCCAACTCCCAGAAGCATGCTTTAAAGAAGAGAACAGGAAAACGCCCTAAGGCCTCATCTCATGAAAACATACAAAGTAAAAATGCGTAAGAGGAAAAGCCCAAAAATCTCCAGTGAAGACACACATGCATGTGGAAGGAAGGCGGCTGTGAAGAGCACAGAGAACAGGCTGGAGAAATAGCTTAGCAGATAATGCATGCTGTGTTCAGATCTCCAACACCCCCATAATTAGCTAGATGAGGAAGCATGTGTCTGTAACCTCAACACCAGGTTCTGAATGAAGCCTTTGGCCACTCAAGCTAGCCTAGAGGATGAGTTTCAGTTTCAGTGACAGATCATTTCAAAATAAAGTGGGGAGCCATAGAGGAAAGACACCCAACACTGGCCTCCAGACTCCCCCACACTTACATCCACACCCACAGAAACAAGAACACATACACACAAATAAGCACAAATAATAAAGAACACAGAAGACAAAAGCTGCTAGGTTCTCCACGGAACTCCTATTTGGCATAAATCAAGATTTTCCAAAAGCAATGTTAGACCAAGAGGAAAGCCATAGATGGGTAAACTTGGTGTCTACTGAACAACAGCAAAAATACACTAAATAAATAAACAATTTTTTAAAAAGGAGAGAGCGAATTCAAAAGGTGAAGAAAGAAGTCGCTGAGCTGTAGAAAAGTCGGGCCGCTGAGTGTCCACATTGAACAGCACACAGAAAAGCTCCCTGGAAAAATGGTTTACAGCTACTCAGAATCGGCCATGTTCATGCACATAACCAAAGGCAAGCAAGCTGGCTCTAAAGACAGAGCTGTGGGTGTGTCCTTCCACGCAGCTGTTGCTACTGAATCTGTACTCTCAGCCCATGGAGCAGAAAGATTATCAGTCTGGGGACAACTTCACTGATCCAACTACTCCATCTGTGGCCCTCGGTGGCCCTAAGAAAACCCTACTAAAATGATCCTGTAACCTCTTGTCTTTTTTCTCAAACTATGTTCCAAAAAAGCTAAGTCAAAGACATCAAGTTTGCAGGTCCCAGTTTTCTTTGGCCCAGAATCCTTTATCGGGAATGCGTGGGGCCACAGTTTTCCAGATCTCAGATTTTTTTTAAGTTCTGGGTTATTTACATGAGGAGGTTACCCAAGTCTAAACATGAGTTCATTTATGATTCATATACACCTTATACACGTAGCCTCAAGGCAACTTTACACACTAATTTTAATACTTTTGTACATGAAAACGAAGTTCCCAGTATGGGATTTTCCACTATGCCATGCTGGTACTCAAAAACTGTCCGATTCTGAAGCATTTTGGACTTTCAAACCAGGAAAGGTCCACCTGTGCTTTTAAATACACTATTTGCTTCTTTCTCCTTAATAATAACAAAGGCTCAGTGAAGGGTTTCTAACTGAGCCCCTCCCCCAGTGCTCCATCTCTCCTTTGGCTGTGCTGGGTATCTCTGCAGAGAAGCCACAGAGTACTTTCAACTAAGCATCCCATAATCCCATACACAGACCCACTTACTCTCTTACCAGTGAATCCGATAAACAGTAAGTTCACTCCCTCTTTGCTTCCACTACCCAGAATCATAACCCTAAAAATGAAATTTTGTAAGTCTTAAGTCTCTTACAGATGGGAAGCAGGTAACCAGCCCAAGGTCATAGGACAGAATCCCAGGCCTGCTGAGACTCACCGGCAGTACGGCAAGCTAGTTTCCATTCCCACACATTCTTACCCACAGCTCTAGAAAATTCACTTCTTCTTCAAGTCATTTCTAAGGAGCTGGGCTCCTCTCCTCTGGAAAGATGTTCTAAGTACCAAGACGTCACACACAAATGTTTCAGGAGACCCACCTTGCCTCCTGTTCACCTCTGGCCCAAAGAAAGCTATGGAAGCTGCGAAGTTACATGTTCAACTTTTTAAAGAACTGTACTGTTTGGGTTTTTTTTTTTTGCTTGCTGTTTTGGGGTTTTGGGGGGGGGGGGTGTTTGGTTTTTAGGCAAGTAAATAGCCAGGCATGGTGGCACATGCCTATCATGCTAGCACTTAAAGAGTCTGAGACATGAGGACAGCTGTGAGTTCAAGACCAGCCTGGGATACACAGTAGAGACCTTGCCTCCAGAACAAGCAAACATAGAGCAAGAAAATTTAAGAACATACAACAGAGTTCTAGGGACCCCAAATCATTAATACTTGAGGTGAAATCGTTTTTCATTTGTGGGTCCAGACTTAACATAATTAAACTGTTCCCAAATATTATTTCAAACAGACTTGTGAAATCATCTAGAAATCTTCTCAAGGGCTGGAGAAAGCCTGGTGGCTAAGAGCACTTACTGTTTGTTCAACCATGAGGACCAGACCCTGAACTCCAGCACCCATGTTGGCTGCCTCAAAAACACTTGTAACTCCAGCTCCATCTGACATCCTCTTCTGGGTTCCATAAGCGTGACAAGTGTGTGCATGCACACACACTCAGCATATGAACACATGCAAACCCATGTATATACATACATACATTATTTCAAATATAAAATGAAAATCTTATCAGAATTTCTGGGTTTTCTCTTGGGTAAGGCAGAGTCTCTTCCCTGAGGACAGATTACTTGTAGACAAAACACAGGCACTGAGCCTGAGGAAACAGAGAATTAGGAGTGAGGCAGCCCTGATAGCTGGTGACTACTGAGTTTGGCTTGCTCTCTGGCTCTCCTCCCTTGAAGAGGAGCGGACAATGCCCCCACTTGAGCATTGGCTTCAGCATCCATCACTCCGTTGCATCAACAACCCACTTCCTGGAAGCTACGAGCTCTTCTGGCTGTTTATAAAGTTCTGCAAACACTAGGCGCTCATGTGCCAGAAACTCACACTGTCCCAGGTGGAGAAAGGAAGTCACAGACACACACAAAATTATTTTAGTCAAAAACAAAATGAAAACTCAGTATGTGAGCATGAAGCTGAACCAAGGTACCACACATCCCAATTTGCAAAACAGAACTTAAAGTCACAATCAGACCCTCATATTTGGTTCTCCTGCCTATAAGTTTTTCTCAAGCTTTTTTGTGTATGGGTGCTTTCATAAACAAGAGAATCCACTGTAAATGGTATCTAATCAAATATGACAGTGGCTTAATTATGCTTCGGTCTGTGAGCTTAAAATGACACATGCAGAATGGGTTTTTAAACCACTAAACACTATATAATTTACCTAGAATTAGGTTTTCACAGACAGAATATGAAAATCATCAGCTTTATTTTAAAGAAATTCCTCCAACCAACAGAAGGACAACAGAGAAACAGAGCCGAGGACTTCTACAACACAAACCGCTCAGTAGCAAGGAGGAAGAAGCATTGTTCTAATCTGTGTGAAGCTAAAAGGAGCCCAGAGGGTTCCAGGAAGCTGGCTCTGAGCTTGGGGGGATTTTCTTCTAGGGTGCTTCAAACTCTATTTAAAGCAGACTCAAGTAGACACAGCTGGACGGTCAGGCCCGGCAAAGTAAACACCAGTTAACTCAATTCAGATTCAAGACTTAGCTACAGCCAACTGGCTAATTATCAATACATTAAGTAATAATAATATCTAAAATACCACTTTTAAATGACCTATTGTAATTATAGTTGCTTGCTAATAGATTCTAATCTAAATAATAGCCTGGAAGAAACCTCTCAGTTAAGGATCAAGGAGAAAGAAGAAAACTAATGTGACTTGTACAATCTAATCAGGAGCTCAGGTCCTAAAAATTTTAAACACTCGCCACAAAACCAAAGGTAGGGGGAAAAGTGACAAGTAATTTGAGATTATAAAAAACAGAGTGCATGAAATATGTGCTTAGTAAACATTCTGTAAACACTTTGTCATAATCTCCTTTAGAAAACAAGCTCATCATTCTTCAGAACTTGTTCACATTCATATTCCTTAAAGTCCTCTTTCAGTGATGAGCAGCCATGTGAGTAGGTCCCCCACCACCAAAAAAAAAAAAAAAACAAACTGTTCAATGAAAGTCCTACACATTTACAGATAAAATGGCATGCTTTGGATTTACTTCTTTAAAAAACTGTAGAAGAAGCCGGGCAGTGGTGGCGCACGCCTTTAATCCCAGCACTTGGGAGGCAGAGACAGGCAGATTTCTGAGTTCGAGGCCAGCCTGGTCTACAGAGCGAGTTCCAGGACAGCCAGGGCTACACAGAGAAACTCTGTCTCGGAAAAAAGAAAAGAAAAGAAAAAAATTAAAAAAAAAACTGTAGAAGAAAGAATATTGGAGCATGGAGCCTATGAGACAGACAGGCCACGAGTCGGTAATTATTGAAGATGGCTGACGTGTCAGAATTCATGACATCATTAATACACTTGTCTCTCTTGTAATGGTAAGAAGAAAACACCCTACACTAACCGAGGCTCCATGGCAAACATTTCCTTAACTCAGAATTGGTTTTAAGGCCAATCTTTCTAATCATCTCACAAGAATAAAAAATGTTCTCCCTGCAACAGGCTTTGTCCTGGTCAGCTGACAGCTTTCACAGCCCTTTCCTGTTGTCCAGCCAAAAGTGCAAGTGCTTCAGATGCAAATGCTTCCAAAAATAAAGTACTGGTACCACAAGACCTAGTGCTACCTACATGCTTGATGCCCCAGTCCAGAAGCTCAGTCCTAATGGTCCCTAACAGCCATCATCAGCAGGTAATCCAGAAGAAAGAATTTACCAGTGCAATGTGTGCTCTGGCAAATTGGGCAGTGAATTATTTGAACAGCAAATTTTAAGTAGAAGAGTCAAAGGACAAGAAGGTAGTGGGATTGGGAGCGACTGCTCACTGCTGCATAAAGAAGCTACAGAAGACAAATTTTAAGGACTACCTTTGGTTTTTAAAGCAGCTTTTTAAAAAAAGAATGGGACAGGGCTGCTTGTGGGGAAAAATGGTACTCATTCATTCATTTCCATCACTTGCTGATCATAAAAGGAAAGAGACCTATGCATCACAAAGACTTAAAGACAGACCATGCTTTCTTGTCTTTTGCCAAAACAAACGCAAGCAGGGGTGATTGGAATGGGTATCCTGGTTCACAAGGAAGCAGCGTTGAATCCGGGCCTCAGGGAGATGAACAGACTAGCTGTTAGCACAACGGGCCTTACCGGGTAAGTTAGATTAAATAGTAATAAGGGTGCAAACAATCGCAGCCGCTCAGGTGGGCAAGGCTGTGAATCATGGCCGTTCACAAGGGAAAGGGCTCAGGGACAGGTGCACCAAGAGCAATAGCAACCGGCTTTTCAAGGTGCATCCTTGCCAGGCTCCCCAGATGGCCCTGCATTTGCCGTCAGCACCACCTACAAGTTACCACACCGTTGTAAACAGACCAAAACAAATGAAACTTGTTATCTGCCTTCAACCAATAACTGTCTCCCCTCCTACCCCCTTTCCTCCAAGTCCAACCAGAGGTGGGTAAGCAGTGAGAATCAGCTGGCCCTAAAGCCAGTAACCTAATCTCATCTGGAAGAGCACGCCTGCATTCTTCCAAGCTACTGAGCTACCTGTATTTGGGTAGAGCCCAATTTCAAATGAAACCTTGAGAAACAAGAGGATAAAGTGATTGATTTACGGACCTCTCACTTTCCTGCTTTTTCCCAGGCACCTTCCCAAAAGAATAATGCTACACAGGCAGTATTTGTACAACTGGAATAGATTTTAAACTACCTCAACAATTTTTGCTAATTGTATAATTGACTGCAACTGTGGACAGCTTCCTGCCTATTCATCTGAGGGTCCCAAGGCACACGAAGTCTACCTGTTGCAGCTTTCCTGAACCACCAAAACCGCTGCTGGAGCACGATGCCTGGTTTGTGAGTCATGCTATGTTCCCACACCAAAAGATTCCTTCCTATCTGAAAAGTAAACCTTCCCCAGGAAAGCCTTTCGTCACTGGGACATGCAACTTGGAGGGACTAGTCATGAGAACGGATGCAAGATTGAGGTACTACCATCTTAACCTTCAACTGGCGAACTCCACAGAGGAAGCAACGGCACACATGCACGATTTAACTGTCCTCACAGCCGTTACAAGATGAGATAAAATCATTCCCTTGAAAGAAACAAGAGCAAAGGGCTGGAGGGTGGGGATACCAGAAACAAACCTTAAGAAGAACTTTCAATCTTTCCATCATCACTCCGAAGTGAAGCGCCGGGTGCCCCCACCCCAAACCCGTGCACCCAGCAAAGTGGACAGCACCAACATGCACAGCAGAGTTCAAATAAAGGAAGTTCTGTCCACGCCATTCCCATCCATCAAACTAATCAGACACCAGGGCGTAAGGACCCAGTGCCCATTTAGAGAGGATACAAAGAACAAGGCAGGGAATCGAAGGGTGCAAGACCCAGGGAAGGAAGAAACCATTTTTGAAAAATAAAAAAAAACCAGAACAACTTTTATTAGCAGATTGTGGAACTGTGTTTTAGAAGTCCATGCAAAATACGTTTGGGTTAAAAGAACAGACCATAAAGGCCAGAGAGAAAGCTGAGCACTTAAGTGTTCTTTCTACTCTGTTGGAAGACCTGTATTCAATTCCCAGCACCCAGACCAGGCAGTTCAGAACTGCCTGTAACTTCAGCTCCAAGAGAATCCAACACCTTTGGCATCCAAGGACACCTGCACTGGTGGATATATACCCCACATACAGACACTCAGGCATACACATAATTTAAAATAATGAAAATGAGTATTTTTAAACTCACAAATGAATTACACAAAACATGATAGCATAGAAACATAAAGCATAAAACTCTTGGATGAGAAAAAGAATGCCCACCCAAGAAAGCATGGACACAAACCAATAGTTTGCAATTTAACTGGTGAAAAACTGACATTTTCAGTAGTACATAAAATATGTAGACTAAATCAATAAATGAATGCGATTTCCATTGTACAAAGTTTAATGTCTGGCTTTCAACAAGGTCCATAAGGAAATAGAACCAAATGTGCAACTTTACTAGGGACAGCAGCAGAAAACAGCTAATCTTCTAATCAGACAGCTAGTCTTCTAATCTGCACAGAGCAAGAACTGAAGTAATGAAGCCCAACCTCATGGACCCCACCGGTTCGATACCACGCCTAAGCTTTAAACATGTTACTAGTGATCCCTAAACCTCCCACAGGCCACCACCAAGTGAGATTTTTGCAAATTTTTCTTCCTCTCCCTGGGACTTTTTCCCTCCACCCCTTTCTCCCTCCTGTCTCAAGACAAAGCTTTAACCTTTGAAAGAGCATCCACTGTAATCAACTCTGGATATTAACACAGCCTGAAGTACTGTTCACTTCTGAAAGACCCCAGGGTTTCAAACTGTGATTGCTGAGGAGGGGGAAGGTCCCCAGTGAGTAAATGACACCAAGCTCATCAAAACTAGGTGAAAGTTAGGCTTACCCAGGAAACTTAAGTCTTGCAACCTATAGGGTAAGCAAGAGGAAACCCTTTTATGTTTTAAACAAATGAGGGAAAGAGAATGAGAAGGAAGAAGAGAAGGGAGAAAGAGGAAGACAAGGAAGAGGAAGATGACAAAAATCAACAAAACCACCACCATTTTTACTGCTTACAGCAACTTTCAATTCAATGAATCCCTCTTCTAGATTTCCCTCTCACTTCTAAAAAAGCCATAGGCTACTTTAAACAGCCACCATCTGGCCTTCCTATCTCACAGGCCTCTCTTCCAGACAGGTGCATATTTTAGAGCCAGGTGACTCACTAGCCTCTAGCCAGCTCTGGGGCATTTCTATCTCTACTGACAAGGCTTTGCACCACGGAAACACTTCTGCAGAGAAGGGAAGAAACTTTCATTGCAAGCATGGAGCCTGACAGTGAAAAAGGTCAGCCAGAGGGCAACCCAACTGGTCAGGGAAACAGCCCAGGGAACCCAGGAGAGATAATTAGCCAAAGAGGGAGGAAGCTGGAGAGCAGGCATATGGGGACATGGGACAGAAAGGAGCTCTTGACACAGCATACTGCACTGTCCCTAGCCTTCTCAAGATCTTGCCAAGAATTACTGCCTATAACACACTCAGAAGTCCAACGTTTGTGAAATCTAGTAACTATATGTGTAATTATAGAACGAGATGAGCACACTGATTCTTAAAATAGTGCCTTCAAGGGGGACAATGTGACACGGATATGGCTCAGTTAATAGAATGCTTGCCTAAGAGTAGGTCAAGCCTTGGGTTCAATCCCATCCTTACACATCCTTTCAACATGGCCTCTTGGCAGAGAAAATTTTGGAAGGTGCAAGCACCCTCAAGATCTGTAGGAAAGCACAGTTGTTCAGCATGTCCCAGGCAGTGAGTTCAGATCCCTAGCACCACAAAATAAATAAATCCATCTCTACTTCAAACAACCTCTGACCCCAAATCAAAACAAGATCAAGGTCTGCTGAGCTCTTAAAGTGATATGAGACAAAAGTAAAAGAAAGGGTAAGGAGGGACTATGAACCAGCTGGGTACTTCATTTAAACACACACACACACACACACACACACACACACAGCAGTCTGGATTCTAAAAGGATTTGGTCAGCTAATTTGCATAAGATAGAAGTTAATTTCCAGAACCTTACCTCACAGCCCTTTGCACACCTAGCCCTTGAAGCACAGCTGTAGAATCTGACAGACAGTCCTTGTTTCTCAACTCTACAGTGAAAGCACAGACTGTATATTGTCTAACATAGCCATAACCACCTCTTATGGGCTTAAACCAGCAAAGCTAAATTTGAGCTAGCCAACCTGATACTGCAAACACTTAATGCAAGAGAAGCAAACCAATAAACACTGGTGAGCACAAAGGAAGACCACAGTTGGTGCTCTTTCCTTAGAGCCCTTGCTTTTGAATCCCTGTTCCCTTCCTCCACTGAACAAGATTCCTGCCTACCTCCCACTCCCAATAGGCCTTCAGTTACCGCTCAGAATTTTAACACCAACAGTATTTTGTAACTAAACTCTGCTCAAATTTAGACAGGTGAGAAACAATCTAAAGTAAATCTATAATACGTTTTAAAGAGCTTCAGAAATCATGCTCTCAAATATGGTTTCAAGGAAAGCGAACACCTAAGTTCTAAGAAGTTCAGTCTCTTGTAAGGTTCTGGGAGGTGTTTGGCGTTATTTTTATGAGTGGACCATGCCAACCTCACCTATGCAATAGGACAGGCCACTCAGTTAAGCTTCACCATATCTAAGTAGCCGTAAAGAATACGTTATCCTCAGCCCTGGGAAGGGATCTGATCTCCTCCATTAGCATCATCCCGCTTTTGCAAACAGTACATCTACTTGTGGAGTTGCTCTTAGACCAAGTGTAGAGAAGCTAAAAGTTTGTAATAGTGAATAAAAATTTAGTGTGAGTAGAAAAAGCGGGAGGAGTCCCATAAAGCCATAGGGCTCCTGCTATCTCAAACCCACAGCCCGAAACTGTTTGAACAGGCTGCAGTAAATCTACTTCATAGGCTTATAAACTAGCTCAAAGCATTTTCTAGACACAATGACCTTAAAAGGTGTAAATTCAGTGAAAATACAAGACACTGTATTGTATTATATACGGAGACTTTCTCCACTGCTATCCTGCCAAAGTAAAAGCAATGGTTTAGAAGGAAAGAGCTGGAATTGGAGACACAGTTCAGAAGTAGCTAAGATTGCCTAGCATGCTCCAGACCTTAGGTTCAACCTTCAACAACAGGAGGGGAAATATTTTGAGAAATATGAAGGTTAGGAGACAATTCACACTTGATTTCACTTTAAGCAGAAATAAAATAAACTCATGAGTATTCTTCAAAGGTCCCTGTGTGTGTGTGTGTGTATGTGTGTGCGCTCATGTGCCACACATACTAACTAACCCAGAAACCAAACTGCTTGAATCTTAAAACTAATCCATTAAAACCATCTTCAGTAGAGTCATAGCTCCTGAAGCCCAAAATACCTAGTCTGGTATTTATTGATCATTAAATTGTGTGAGTAAAAGAGACTGTAATTTTAAAGGTATTTATGCTGTGTAAATTGTCACTTGTAGGTAGCTGAAAGCCTAAAAAAAAAGACTAGCAAGTTTTGCTCCAAAAAAGGCAAGGCAAGGTAGGTCTTGTGACAAAAGGAAAGTGCAAATAACAGCACTCTGTACTCTCTAAGAAGTATGGCCTAGGGACTGAGAGCCTTCCTCAGACACATGGCTTTGCAAGTCTCCCAACAGGTGAACACTTGAGAAGATATTCTGACTCTACCCACATGGTACTGTTATTTAATGATAATAATAAAAAAAAAATCCCATCTTAAGTATGCAAAAAACCCCAAATGTCCCCAAACTGCCTCAATTATTAATAAACAAAACCTTATTAAAGAGCGATAGTGTGTTCACCTCCCAGGAACTGACAGAGCCACTGTTAAAACCCACCCTAAGACCATGCACTTTCAGTGGTGAAATTCCAGAGAGGAAACAGATATGGGGGATGGGGGGCTACAGGCAGCAACAGTAGCAACAGGGTCTCAGCTGGCTTCAGATCTCACACAGCAGCTTGCTCAAGTGATCAGTGTAAAGACCTAGGCCTCATTCTGAGAACACAGTCTTCCTGTTAGAAAACAATTAACTTCTCTCCTTCAGGACAGCCAGGTACTCAGGCCCCAGTTTTCTGCAATCCAGCCACAGGTGTGAGTTAAAGCCTGCATCATTGATTTTTCTCTTTTAAAACAACAAATGTCATGACTGAAGCTACTGCTGTACTTCTTCTAAGTCCTAGAAAAGACGTTGTTCAACTGCTCAAGTGAGAAGCAGACTACTCAAGCCAGGCCTTTTTCTGGAAGGTACTAATAGTTGTAGAGATGCTAGTTACTGATAGCTGAGCAAGATTCGACTCAATCTAAGGGTTTGTTTTTTGTTTTTTGGGTTGTTTTTTGTTTTTGTTTTTTTGAAGTATAACAATGCTATTCTATCCCACTATGTTTACAGAAATCTAACGTCTTTTTTGTTCCTGCCAAATGTCCTGGAAGAAGTATCCCACTAACTCCCAATAGGCCCCAATCCCAGCAGCACAGAAGTGCACCTCTGTGGGGTGAAACAAACTGACAGAGCCAGCCAGGCCCCCTGTCAACTTCTCCTGAGGTTGCACTACTCCACAACTAACTCGTGCCATTTATGGAGGAGAAACTCGAGGGTGGGAGCAGACCCACCCCAGAGGATCAAGCCCAAGGGGACCCCAGGGAACAGACAGGAAGGGATCTGGAACACAGTTCCTGTACATGCCAGCCATGTGGAAAAGAGCGAACAGTCACACTTAGACATCTCCAAGAACTCTCTCAAAGCTTCTCAACTCCTGGGTTCTCCAAAGCATGGTCTGTCCCTTTTGCCCTGGACAATGCCAAGTCAAGCCACCATTCTCTGGTGATCAGGAGACTGCAACACACACTCACGAATAAATAATATAAATAAAATGAACGCAGATGAGCGTCACCATCATTCATTTCCAACTGGAGGTAAGTTGAGGGAACTCAGACACCTAAGGGCTGGGTTACAGGACAGGAAAAGAGATATACCACAGATCCCAACACAGACTCCCACACTCTGCTATCGTCCGTCTCGCATGCACACAAATTCGCTCCCCTCCACTCTTCACTCACACACCTATACACACACTCCCGCTCCACAGCACTCTCACTCACCTCCATGCCCCATACTCGCTGGCCTCCAGACTTCACGAAGCACACTCAATCACCCCTACACGATCACTCAAGTTCTGCATCCTCACGAAAACACCCTCGCTGCCAGGTAGGCTTCTTCTCCAGAATCGCGCTCACCTTCAAACCCCAGAGGCAGAGTCCTCTCTCCCGAGCTCCCACTCGTGACCTCCACTCGGCCACCCAGTCTCCCAGCCCACAGGGCGCGCTCCGCACCCTCTCCGGCTGAGCACACCCGCAGCCCCGTCTTAGTGACAGCGCTCGGACGAGAGGCAAAGGCGATACTCACAGGCTCCGCGTCCAGGAGGGCATGTCCCGGGGCAGCGTCGCCAGCCCGCGCCCACTGCAGTCCAACGAGTCCCCGACGCAAGTGCAGGCGGCCGCGCAGGGCTCCCGCGGGCCGGCCTGGGCGCCCGCCGACTCCGGCCATTGCAGTAGCAGCAACAGCAACAGCAGTAGCCAGAGCAGAAGACAAGGCGCAAGGCGCGGGGCCCCGAGCACTCCCGGACCCGGCCGCGCCATCTTGTCTGGAGCGCGCCGCGAAGCCGGGAAGCGAGGACTGCGAGGTGCGGGCGGCCGCAGGCGCGGACTGCGCTCGGCGCTAGGCTCCGCGCAGGGGCATGGACGCCCGGTCCCAGTCAGTTCTGCGGCCGCGGCGCTCAGCCCGCACGCTCTGTCCGGGCCGCTTCGCAGCACTCTGCAGAGACCGCCACCCCCGCGCCCATCCGGGCCGAGCCCAGCGCGCGGCGAACTCTGTGGAGTCCTGCGGTGAGTGCTCGGCCGCCGCTGCTCGTCCTTCCCGCCGCGCTGCGCGTCACCTTCGGAGTCCGGGCAAACGACGAGAGCCACGGCCGCTGAGGACTGAGCACACTTAGTCTCGGTCTCTGCGAGTGGCACGGGCGGGCATCTCACTGAGGGCTCTGAGCTGATAGCCTCGGACCCCACGCGCCACACCGTCCCGGAGCGGCCAGAGCGCACGGTGCCTCCGAGCTGTGAACAATCAGCGGCCAGCCGCACCGCGGTCCAGCCCTGCGGCCCCAGGCCCCGCCCCGGCTGCTCGCCCTCACACACCCCTCCGCTGGGGCCCCCCGGGCGGAGAGCGGCCCACGTTGGCTGCAGGGGTTCAGCGTTACGCCACGCCCTACCCGTTGCTCATTGGCTGCCGGAGCCCCGGTCGGCTTCCGAGCCCATAGGAGTGCTCGCTCTCCAAGGTCCCGCCTCCGCTCTCTTTTCCCACCCAAGGTGTGAAAGGCGGGGACTGGGCGGGGAAAAGGCGGGGCGTGCTGCCTCCTCTTAAAGGAGACTTGCTGGACTTTGGCTACCGAGTGCCAGAATCTGGAGAAGTGCCCTAAGCCTCGGTCCATTGAGACTAGGAGAGGAAAGAAAGTTGGGACTGTAATCCAGGGGTTTGGGAGCTATCTGGGCCTAAGGTTTGTTCTGCCACCCCCATCCCCCAGACAACAAACAGCATGGTGGATTTACAAACGAGCACCTTTTTTTTTTTTTTTTTTTTTTTCAGGTGCTTTCCAGGAAGGAAAAAAAAAGATTTAAAACTTTCTTTAATGAGTTTCTCAGCTATTTCCTCAGAGGTGGGGCCCCCTCTCTCATTTCTGCTCCAAACTCGTTCTTCTTGATATCTTAAATCCAGAAATGTGTTCTTGACTACCGAAATGAATGTGTGCTGCAGAAATTGAATTTCGAGGGCACGCCCACTCCCCGCCCCTAGTTAGTTGGATAGTTCGGGAAGTGCTCTAGACTTGGATAAAGGGGGTTGCTGTGGTGTTGTTTTGTTTTTGAAAATCGGAGCCTTTAAAATACAATTTTCAAGAAATTATGCGTGACGTGCTCTTTATAGACAGTAAAAAAGAGAGGGAGAAATAAAACCTGTAACTTTGACACGTACGGATCAGACTAGATTGATAGCCGCCTTGTAAAACAGTGCTTAGACATAAGCGAGCGCTCGCGCGCGCGCGCGCACACACACACACACACACACACACACACACACACGCGCGCGCGCGCGCGCGCTTAATGGAGGGGGGGGGGAGAGAGAGATTAGCCCTGTAATACATATCTGCCGCCTCTGGAAGCTTTAGCTTGCTTTGTCTCAACTGCACACAGGATCTAGGAAACTAAGGCGCTAGAGTCTTCTGGAAAACATTTGTTCCAGCACGTTAAATCTAACTTAGGCTTTATAGAAACGTAGTAGAAACACTGCTCATCAGGAAGAAAAACACCAAATGGTTAAAGGATTTTCATTACATATTTGACGTATTCAAGAAATTTGCTTTGATGCTAAACGTGACTGCCCCTCAAGTTGTTGGTTTGGGGTTTTTTTAGCCAAAATTGGACCTGAATTTAGTAGTCAAGTGATTGTTGCCTGGCTGGCTGTGCTTTCTCTCGATCTCTTTCTTTCCTCCTTCCTTTTCGATTGTTTGAGTCTTATCATGGAGCCCAGGCTCCCCCAACCTTGTGATCCTCCTGTTTCAGCTTCCGGAATAACTGGCATTACAGGTGTGTGCAGCATGGCCTGCTTTGTTTACCACTCTTTTCATCCTTACATCAATCAGTCTTCCCTTTCTCCTGATTGCCCACAGGATAGATCAATGCTGTCCAGTTTCTCTCCCATTTTTCTGTATATCTCAGAAGTGATGTTGAAGCAGTGCTCACATGTGCATAAATTAAGCCAAATGCAATACCTCAGAAATATTAACAGGAAAGCTCCAACTAGTATGTGTGTGTACATGCACAAATGAACAGGAACATATGCACCACGCATGCATTCCAAATAAGCATACACCTTCCAACTGGATAAGGAGAAACAGGTCTCCTCGTTTTCATGCCTTTGGGTAGAAATAATAAGCTGGGGAATACAATATACAAGATCTGCAAACTGAAGGAGTCCTCTATCGTGGTGCTTAAAACGACCAATGAACACAAAATGGTATATTTTAAAAATGTATTTTACTTTTAATTGCATATGTGTGTGCATGTGTGTATGTCTCTGTGTATGTGTAGGTATGAGTGCAGGATATCCAAGGAAGCCACTGTAGCTTAATGTAAGTAGTTATAAACCACCTGCTATGGATGTTGGGAACTGAATTCTCTGCAAGATGAGAATGACATACTTAACCTCTGAGCAATCTCTTCAGACCCCCCTGCCCTCTTTTTTTTTGAAACAATCTCTCACTATGTAGGGAGGTTAGCACCAAACTTGCAGCAATCCTCCTGCCTTGGCATCCCAAGGGCTGGGACAAAAGATTAAGATGGTAGAATAAGAGAGTAATTTGATCCCTGAAACCCACAAGGTGGAAGGAGAGAGAGCCGACTCCTGCAAACTGCCCTTGGCCTCCACGCATGAGCACACACACAAATCTAATTTAAAATTTTATTTTGAATTTGTAATTTTTTTTATTTTATGTGTATGTGTGTTTTGCCTACATATGCCTGGTGCCCACAGAGGTCAGAAGAGATAATCAAATCCCCTGGCACTGGAATTACAATCTTTAAACAAAAGAATAATTTAATTCAGAATGCTTGTGAGCATCGTTCCCTTATAGAAACTTGTCAGGACATCAGCACCCCACCTCTGAATCAAACAGCATAATAAACACAGTTGATCACATTTCATGAAATCTTTAGGTTGGTCCCAGTAGAGTGTTACAAAATGTTTTTGAATGCTGTGGGTGGGGCTATGAGATGCACTTGGGAACTCCAGCATCCTAGAGGACAAGGTTTGGGAATCTGCAAGGTAATTTGCCCACAGATCTACAACATCCCCTGTGGTCTGGTTACCACACCACCAGAGAAAAGGATTCCAAACAGAAAGTCTTGGGGGGAACGGGGCGCCTGAGCTTTGGCAGTTCTTCTCGTCTACAGCAAAGCATGAAGTCATGTCTGCTCCTCACACCATGTATGGAAGTCTGCCCACATACTAGCAACCTGTATGCGATGGCAGGGAGAGTGTGGGCTGGAGAACAGAAATCCAGCTGAGGAAAGAATCGTCTGTGGCCACAATCTAAGATCAGGAAGACAACACCAAAGGAGACTTTTAAGGAAAGCTACCTGCTACCTTTCAGCAAAGAGCTGATCCTCATTTTAAATCTGTGCTTTATCTTTTGATTTATTTAATCTAATGCTTTAATTTTTTTAACAGTGTTTCATACAATCCAGGTTAGCCTGGAAATTGATGGGTAACAAAGAATGATCTTGAACTCCTGGTCCTCCTGACTCTACCTTCTGAGTGCTTAAGCCATCTATCCAAGCATTCTAGACTTTACAGTTTGCAGAACCCAACAAGGAATCAACACCCCTAAGAATCATTCGGGGTTTCTTGCATCCAGAAGTCTCAGCAACACATCATGTTAAACCCAGCGCTAGAAAACCTGAATTAACAAACTGAACTGAGAAACACACACACACACACACACACACTATTGGAAAGGGGCAAGCAAGATGACTCTGTGGGCAAAGACACTTGAGGCAAAAGCCTGAGGACTTAAGCTCCAACCCAAGAATCCATATAGAGGTGGAAGGGGAGAATCAAGTCCACAAGGTTGTCCTTTGACCTCTCTCTACAGGTGTGCTGTGGCATGAGCATACCCCCCCCCAACCCCCACATACTTTTTTTTAAATCAGGAAAGCAGGTTGATCATGGGGATTGTTTGAAAATCCAATTTCAAGAGTCAGAATTATGCCTCTTGGTATTAAAAGAGAACTTATGTTTGGTGCGCTAAAAATGGAGTCCTCAGTATAGCTCAGTGGTACTGCCCTTGCCTGGCATGCACAAGTCACCAGTTTTACAATTTAAAAAAAAAAAAAGTCCCCTGAGTAGGAATCAAAAGACTCGGTTCCAGCCTTGTTACTAGAAACCTTTGTCCAGTTATGTCTTTTTTTAAACTTTAGTGTTCTCAAATGGCAAAGGAGAATAATTCCTTCTCTGTGTGAGAGAGTTTAAAAATGATCTAGTTTGAACTGGGGACCTGGCACCATGGCTAAGAACCCTAACTTTGAAGCATGAGGTTCTGAGTTCAAACTCAGAACCCATGTAAGATGCTGGGCATAGCCTGTAACCCAGAGCTGAGGGAGATTGAGAAAGGAGGATGGCCAGGCCTTGGCATATGTCAGCCTAGCTCCAAGTTCAGTGAGAGACCCTGCTGCAAGGGAACAAGGCAGAGAGTGGTAAAGTAGGACAGACACCAAGGCCCTCCTCTGGCCTCTTTTACATGTGCATGGGAGCATACCTCTGCACAAATGCTAAACAGACAGTCTCACACAACGTAGCATTCTGATCAAGGCACAGGTGTGTTATAGGCGGTGTAGGACCACATCTAAGGCTTCTTGTCTAATTCTGAAACAACAAAAGTCCATGGTGTTCATAGAGATAGAAAAATCTTAGCAGGTTCTTTCAACCCCAGGCTTTCTTATTCAGGAATGCCACAAAGGGTTAATAATTACCTGTAAAGCCCCTAAAAATTCAAGAGTGATGACAGCCTGCTCTGAGCCTATCTTGTACTTCTCTGCCAAGAAAAAAAAATACAACTGTGTACTCATTAACTCCTTCTTTCCAATAATCTTGTCGAGGAGATGGATGGGGGAGAGAGTAAGACAGGCAGCTAATGAGTCTGGAGATGGGGTACGAAAGAGAACGTTGATGTCTCCCTGCCCCCAGTGCCAGCATTTTCCTCTGAGAGGTGAGAAGAAGTGGGTTTATTTGTTGGTTTGTTTGGATTTGTTTGTTTGTTTTTGTGCAGTCTCTGGCTATGGGAAGGCTGGTTAGTGTCAAACTGCAGCTGCTGTGCCTCCACAACCAGAATGTGTAATGCCTGTGGCTCAGCTGTGACCTGCACAGGCTCCTACCCGCCTCTAAGAACTATTAATATCAACTAACAACTGTGCAGTCCGCTCCTGGACACAAGCCATCTCCTGAGGACACTTGTCATTTACCTGTGAATTTCCAACTTTAACTGATTCAATGAGAGGTTTTTTTAAAAAGTCACCAAAGCTATGACCATTTCAAATCCTAAAGTTCCTCAAAGAGGGAGTCTCTCCAATGGCAACTCCAGGATAGTTTGATGACATCACCAGAGGCTAAGCTGCTCCTCCCCCAACCCCCCCCCCCACCCCTGAGTCTATGTCTTTTTCAATGTCACATGGAGAGGCATGTGAAGGATTAGGGCTACAGAGACACAAGTTTATTCCTCACCGCCAGCAACTCCGAAGAAAGAGTTGGACGTATACTGAACACAGCACATGTATCGCAGCACAGAGTAATCATCTTCATGATGTAATACACCTTGTGATTTTTGTTTTTTAAAACAATTTCATGTCACAGCACCAGTTGTCATTTTCTGGGCATTTGCTTTGTGTCTGTAACTTTGCTGAGTGCTTTATATACTTTCTCCATTGGGGGAGGACTCAAGGAAAATGGTCATGGCCACATGGGTAAGTGACAGAGCCAAGATTCCGAGACAGCTCTGTGGGCACCAGACTCCTCATGACATTTGTACCTCTTAAAGTGTGGGGGTTAGGGGTTGAAGTCCTTGTTCTGGTTTGAGACAGAATCTCAATATGTCTTGAAATCTTTAACTTAAACGTCAGCCTCTACCTCAGCTTCTCGCCTATCAGGACTACTGTAACTATCCCCACTTTACAGAGGTGAGAGCTGTGCTCACACAAAGTCAGGAATAAGTAAAATCTTAAAGTGGTTTTCTAATCCATGACTTCTAGTCAGAAAATGTCTCATAAAATATATCACAATGCCTCTTTCTCAATGGTATTATGAGAGTGGCCATAATTACTTTCTTTTTTATGCTTACAAATAGATTTCCAGAATCTTATCTATGAATAATTAGCTAAATTTTTTTTTTTAGAAAACAGATGAACATTTCCTTCAGTTACCAGCACTCATATAATATTATTAATTAGAATTTATATTATTTTATTTTTATATTATATATTTATATGTGATATATTATAAACTTTATTATTATCATTATATTAGATTATAATAGCCATTATTAAATAGTTAATCATTTTGAGCACTTATTATCTGCTAAGCATTAGTTCATGTTATGACTTGATTTCACCTAAGTCTCATGAGACTTCCACAAGGTAAGAGCTGGGGCACATTTCAGTATCAGAGAACTTACCTAGCATACTGGTTTGATGCTTAGCATTAAGAAATTGTGTTTTCAAGCTATGAGGTCGGTACTGTAATGGTCACCATTTTTTTTCTGGATGAAATTACAGAGACTCTGAGCTCACTCATCCCATGTCATATACTACTTAAACAGTGAGCAGGAACCCAAGACTGCACTCAGAGTTAGTCCACAGCAACGTTACTACTCATGTCCCATTCTGTTCCCTTCCTCTTTCCTGTTAACCTTTCCTTCCAACCCGAGGCTTACTAAGTCCCAAGACTGAGTTGAATCCGGTTGTGGTATTCCATTGTCTAGCTCAATTTCAGGCACACACGCAATATTTGCTTACTAAGCCCTTCTTCCTGCTTCTTAAAAGGGACACTGGTCAACCCCTTTCTTCCCACATTTTACTAGCACTGAAATCTGTAAGGCAACATCGACGGGAAAGCCTCTCAACAGTGTGACCTCAGCCCCCACCCCACACCCACAGGTTAAGTGCTTTTTAGAGCAGATTGCCCTCAAACTTGCTACATAGTTTCGGATGAACTGGAACTTCTATTCCTCCTGCCCCTACCGCCCAAATGCTAGGAGCACAAGCCTATGCCACCAGACTGGATTTATGTGATGGTAGCCATCTAACCCAGGGCCATATGCCTGTTAGGCAAATGTTCTACCCAGCCTCAGGATCTGCCTTAACTAGGTCATGACTCATTGGCACACTTAAAGATGGACATGCACCAGGTCACTTGTGTTTACCACACCCACCCCTATGCCACTGTGCCCTCCCCCCCCATTGCTATATGATAGGCTGGCTTCTTTGCACATTATGTATTTGTATGTGCTGGTGTGTGTTTACATTTTCCATATTTTCACAAGTGCTTACTAAAACAATTTCAAAAATAAAAGCAAGCATGTGGTCTCTATTATTGCCTCTAAACTGAAGAGCATTCAAAACATCTGCAACACATGAAATTCTGGAAAACACACACACCACCACCACCACCTCCAAAAAAAAAAAAAAAAAAAAAAACACTCTCTGGAGCCACTCAACTATTTTTCATTGAGTGGCATGCAGATTAATAAGAAGCATTTGTGAATTTTATGACCTGTTATATTTGTATCCAAAAGCACAGTTGGGTTTATTGCACATTTCAAATTTATCTTACATATATAGACAGAGGGGCCAGGAGCCAGTTCAATGGGCAAATTGTTTGCTATGCAAGCATGAGGAGCTAAGTTTGGATCCTGGCATCCATATAGAAAGCCTGACATGGCATGGTGCATCTGGAACCCCAATGCTGAGGGTAGGGGGAGACAAGAAGGAGCTCATTGGCCCATCAGCCTACATGAATTGTCAAGAAACTCTATCTCAGGGATGGAGAGAGGACTGTGCTTATGAAAAGCATCTGGGTTTTCGTCTCAGCACTGATACAGTGATTCAAAACCATCAGTATTTCCGGTTCCAGAGGACCTGATGCCTCTTCTGACCTCCAAGGGTCCCTGCATCTGGTGCACATACATACCCAGGCACACACACACACAAAATCAAATCATTTTCTCCTTTTGACTTTTCAAGACAGAATTTCTCTATGTAACAGATGGGGCTATCCTGGAACTCTGTAGACCAGGCTGACCTTGAACTCACAGAGATCCACCTGCTTCTGCTTCCTGAGTACTGGGATTGAAGGCATGTGCTTCTATGCCCAGACTTAAAATTTTTTAAAGAATGAATGAAACAATGAAACTCTATAGCAAAAAATTAGGGGGGGGGGGCAGTTGAGATGGTTTAGTGAGCAAAGGTCCTTGCGCCAAAGCTGATGACCCTAGTTTGAACTTGGAACTCAGATGGTGAAAGAAATAAACCTATGCCATGTAAACAAACAAAGATTTTAAAAATAAGGTAGAAAAGCAAGTGAGGAATACACCAATCTCTGACCTCCACTGGCACCATCACAAGTGAGCAAAAGCATGCACTCACGAGCACATACCTGCATGGACCACATGCACAGCACATACCTGCATGGACCACATGCACATGAAACAAGGAAACAGATTACCGATAGGCACATGTTCTGTGCTATTCACTGCCATTCTAAACCAGGAACTACATTCGTTAGGTAACCATTTAAATTTCATTATTTCCCTGAAGGAGCCTCGAAACTTCTTGGATATAGATGCTGCAAATCCAAGTCTCCATCTTGTCACCTAGAAACCTTCACTCTCAACCCCCCCAAAATAATGATCCTTTCATACTGGAAGTACATTGATGGGTAAGAATCAGGGAAATCAAGTGTCTAGAACAACAGTCGGCAAAGACAGCCTCCGGTAGTTTCTTGCATCAAGATGGACTTTTCTACCTTCCTTGAATAATGATGGACATGGTGACTTATTCCAACCAATGAATTATGATAGACAGCATGTTTTAACCAGTTCTAAGCTTGGCAACTGTGCCTTGTGTCCACTTCCTACTCCAGCTGCCATCTGAGGAGCCCCAGGCTGTCCTAGAAATGGAGGCTTGGAAGAATAGAGACCATACAGAGAGAATGTGCATAGAGAATGGAGAGGCTCAGCCAAAACTATACCTAGATCTGACAGGAAAGTCGAAATGTGTTTTAAAAACGGTTCTTTTCTATTTCTTTATGCGCATGGTGCTGGTATCTGCTCAATGCCTGGCCACTGTCTCCTTTATGTGAATGAATGTTTTGCCTGAATATATATATGTACACCCCTAGTGACCACAGAGGTCAGAAGAAGGCACTGGATCCCCTGGAACTGGAGTTACAGGTGGTTTGTGAGCCACCATGTGTATCCTGTCTTCTGTAAGAGCTACTAGTACTCTAAATTGCTGAGCCATCTTGCCGTCCCCACAATGCACTTTTTAGCCCAGTTTAGCTACTTACAAAGTACAGCCGTGAAAACAAGGAAGGCAAGCACAGGATGAGCAGCCACCCGGTGAGCCTCATTTAGATTCTTGACCCAGAGAATCATGACCAGTAAAAACAGACCTTGCTCCCAGCCCCTGAGTCTGGAGTGATTTGTTATATAGCTGTAGATAGCAGAGACTGCAAGTGTGCCTGAGTAGACAGGCCATAAAACTCAAATGGATTGTAAGAAAGAAAGTCTTATCAAATGCACCTGTCACTAGGAACATCAAAAGATCAGTGTTATCACTGACCTCCTTGACATGTTTGTCACCATCTTTGATTGAGTGCCCCATGAGAACTGGCTGACACTGTCCCACACAGCTTCTTGGGAAATATATGCTGTGGTTCTTTAGTAGGCCACAGAATGAGCTCCTTTCTTTCTGTTTTGAAGTTGACAGAAACACAAAGCATTAGTTTCTTTTCAGAAGGTGGATTCCAGGATGGGGCTGTAACTCAGTTGGTAGAGTGCTTTTAGCATGCACCCTTGTTTGCCTGGGGTTTGATCCCCAGAACCGTGTAAATCAGGTACAGAGATGCTAAAACCAGCATGAGGTTGGGGGGCGGGGGTGGAAGAGAAGGATCAGAAGTTCAAGGTCATCCTCAGCTACATAGCAAGTATGGGTCGTCCTGATCTACATGGGATGCTGTCTCAAAGACGCAAAAGGAAAATAAATGGATTCTCCCACGTATCCTCATAGCAGCAGTTTTCTGATCCCTTGGGTTGTTACTATTTCCACTCCCTCTGGCTCTTGTGTTAAGAGCTATACTGCACACAGTGTGGTAGAACATTAGAACAGTGCAGGGTTCATAGCCGAGTTCGCCAAGCCCTCCACCAGTTTCTAGTCACAACTCCCCAGTTTTGGGGACAAGGCTTGAAAAGTAGAAGGTGTTCAGCATGGTTAGCATCCAATAAATGGTTTTCGATGTGGGAACCCAGTTTTCTTAAGCTAGACTCTAAGCAGGACACAGGAAGCTGGATGGGCTTCTAGGTGGCTAATAACTTTAGTGACATCCAGCAGAGTAAGCCAGGCCCTGCTTCTGTCCTCAGAGGTGGAGCCAGCACTCTGTTTTAACAATAGGTATTTCAGGCACAAAAGTTAGAGAGCCACCTATTTAGTCTAAATTCATGAAAGCCATACAGTAGGTGTGTAGTAGCTTCAGATTGAATGAGGGTGACAAACCACCTGAGTTTGCCCAGAAACATGCAGTCTCCTGTGTCATGAAACTCCCAGTGCTAACAGTAATGCTATAACAAAACACTTGCTACCAGACAACTTATAACAAAAGAAGATTTATGTAGCTTACCGTTTTAGAGACTGGGAAGTCCAAGAGTGTGGTCCTAGTGACTGCTCAGCACCTGGTCATGACCTTTGCTGCATCACAATGTGGTGTCACACAGTAAAGCAAATGGGTGTCCTTCTCTTCTTCTTCTTCTTCTTCTTCTTCTTCTTCTTCTTCTTCTTCTTCT